>CP139504.1:438645873-438726744 GCA_021014915.2 Artemisia tridentata subsp. tridentata | reverse complement strand
TAATTAGAACAATATTAACTATTTTTTTGATGCAGCTTGCTGAGTTTGAGAAGAATGATGCTTGTGCGGTGATGGATCCTCCAAATTGGTGTCAACCAAGTTTTGCTTTGCCTGCATAATCATGAAATATAAGCACCATAACTTTACATTCTTTGATGTTTGGACGGGTACTTTGATATTGAACGTTATAATGTGTTTATAAGTTGGACTGTTGGTTTGAAGGTTAAGTATTCAAACATAAAAAACATGATTTTGGTGAATTTTGTGAATTGTAGCGTGTGGATCTTGCAAGAATGATTATATTTGCCATTATTAGAACTTGATGTACAGCTTTCTTGTCTTTATACGTGTACAACTTTTATGGGATTGATTCTTTTACAACTTTTATACGTGTACAAAAGTGGGTATAAAATGCAAAGAATGTTTTACACTGTTACCATTGCAATAAATGTTTTACACTGTTAGGAGAATAAGCAATTGCAATATCTCTAGCGTCTAGCGTATCTTAATACGCGTGATGTTTTTAAACAAAATATAAATGGGTTTTTTAATGTATCTAGCGTCACACGAAATATTTTACGCGTGATGTGTTTTTTTATTTTTATTTTTTTTTGTTTTCAACCGATAGAATGTCGACACGAAAGCATCTAGCGTCCCACGAAATATATTACGCGTGATGCATGGGTATTTTTGAATATGGTAAAAAGTTGGGGTACTGCAAGAAAAGTACCCTTGAAAATGGGTACTGTAGTAATTTTCACTGGACTTGAATCCTGTGAATGATACGAGGTAGGGCCGTAGGGGTCCGTGTGAGTCTAGCAACAAAACATGTGGTAATATTGAAAGGCGTTTCGCGAGTTGCAACCCGTAGGTCTTTTGCATGCTAGAATTTTATTATGAATTATTATGTGCTTGATATGTATGTGCTTATGCTTTATTTCTACTTTTTGATTCGTCCTAGGAGTAAATAAAAACGCTTTATATGATTTTTGGTTTTGTGATGATACTGTGTGGTTTTAAGAACGTATGTTGATTGTATGATGATACATGACATCAACCAAGAAACAAAATTATGATGTTCTTCAATTGATTTTTTTTTTTTTTTTTTTTTTTTTTTTAAAGAGAACTTTTACAAAATTAATACTACAAAATACTCGTAAGTGTTTCCTCAATTAATTAAGAGTAAATTATACCGTTCGTCCCTGTGGTTAAGGGTAAATTTCACTCTGAGTCATTTTTTTTTTTTTTTTTTTTTTGCATCGTTGGTCCCTATTTTGAAACTATTGCACACCGGTGGTCCCTATCCTTAACTGACATTATCTTTTCCGTTAGTAAGTTGTAACGTTAGTCCATTAACCAAACAAGCGTTTGCAACTTTAGTCCTTTTACTAACGGCCGTTTGCAACGTTAGTCCTTTTTTGAAAAGTATTTTTTTTTTCCGAAATATTTTTTTTCCGAAATAATTTTTTCGAAATTTTTTTTTCTGAAATAATTTTTTTAGAAATATTTTTTTTTTGAAATTATTTTTTTCGAAATTATTTTTTTTTCGAAAAATATTTTTTCTCTGAAATAATTTTTTTAGAAAAATATTTTTTTTTCGAAATAATTTTTTAGAAAAATATTTTTTTTTTCTGAAATAATTTTTTTAGAAAAATATTTTTTTTTTTCGAAATTAGGAGTATGACAAAATTGCGAATTTTATATGACAAAATTGCGAATTTTATATGAGTTTAATTCAGAAGTTTTTAGTTAACATCTTTCCTTAAAAAGTATCTATCGTCTATTCTTTAATCATGATTTGGCATCACAATTTATTTTCAGGTTTCTTTGTTATTTAAGGTCATGTCTAAAGGCTGATTAACAAAGGAAGTGATTCTCAGTATAATTTTGTTAACATGTGATTTTCAATTCTTTTATTTAGTTTTTAAATCATAACAAATAAAATATAAATCAAAAAAATAATTTTCTTTTTTCTAAAATTCTCTTTTATCATTTAGGACTTAGGAAAAATAGTTTTCGAAAAATAAATATTTTTCTGATAAAAAAATATTTTTCTAAAAAAATTATTTCGAAAAAAAATATATTTTTCAAGAAAGGACTAACGTTGCAAACGCTTGTTTGGTTAATGGACTAACGTTGCCACTTACTAACGGAAAAGATAATGTCAGTTAACGATAGGGACCACCGGTGTGCAATAGTTTCAAAATAGGGAACAACGATGCAAAAGAAAATAAAGACTCAGAGTGAAATTTACCCTAAACCACAGGGACGAACAGTATAATTTACTCATTAATTAATTTAAAGATGTGTTATAAATAAAGGTAACACTAAAAAAAGTTCCATTAGTAAAACTCCTTTAACTTTAATACACATCACAATCTGTACGGCACTTTATACTCAACATTGTCGAAAACTAGACACAACCAAACTATAGAATTTTGTTCTTATTTTTTTCGTAAAGAATACTAACGCTAATAATACACTTTGTCGAAAGAAACTATTCGCCGCCAAACTATTGTCGAAAACTAGACACCGCTGCCGCTAGGTAAGAAAGCCAACAAACTCTACGTGCTCTTGCACGACAAACACTTACCACAATATCGCATATCGTTAATTGTCTACCGCTAGGAACCTCCGGTGCTATGCACGGGTACTCGCCTAGTATATATATAGAGGAGGCTAAGGGGCTGTTTCATTTTTTTCCTGTTTCTAGTTAGTGTCTGTGTGGATATATGTGTCCTGTTTCTAGTTAGTGTCTGTGTGGATATATGTTGTTTCTTTTTTATGCTTAATTGACCATCTTAATACGAGTTTTTTCCCGAACTAGTGTAGGTGGAAAAAATTTATAAAAATTCGAAAAATTTATGAAAATTCGAAAAAATTTATAAAAATTTAAAAAAAATTCAAAAAATTTATAAAAATTCAAAAAATTCGAAAATTTTAATAAAAAATTATAAAAATTCGAAAAACTTATTAAAATTTTAAAAAAATTCAAAAAATATATAAAAATTTATAATTTTTTAAAAATTCAAAAAATTTGTAAAAATTTATAATTTTTAAAAAATTCAAAAAAATTATAAAAATTCGAAAAAAATTTAAAAAATTCAAATTTTTTATAAGTTTTTTTGAATTTTTATAAATTTTTATAAAATTTTCGAATTTTTTGAATTTTTATAAATTTTTTGTAAAATTTTCGAATTTTTGATTTTTTATCAATTTTTCGAATTTTTATAAATTTTTTTGAATTTTTATAATTTTTTTTGAATTTTTATAAATTTTTGGAATTTTTTTAAAATTCTTATAAATTTTTTCGAATTTTCATAAATTTTTTGAACTTTTATAAATTTTTGTAAATTTTCGAATTTTTAAATTTTTTTTGAATTTTTATAAATTTTTTCGAAGTTTTCTAAATTTTCGAATTTATTTTTCCACCTATACTAGTTCGGGAAAAAACTCGTATTAAGACGTCCTGGATAGAAACAACATCAAATTTTGCCCCCTTTCACATTAAGGATTCTCTTTTGCAATAAGTTAAAAAGAAACACCAAAGTTTCCTGTTTCCATCCAGTTTTGTTACCAAACAGGACATTAAGCAGAAAGTAAACAGCCCCTAAGAAAGGTTCCCCAATCGATGTTGGACTTCATTCTAATCATCTAATGGCAAAGAACACCGTTAAAAGAAGGTTACAATCTGTCACTTATGATGTGCTGAGACAAGTTGCATAGTACGTTTGCATACTCACGAAAGTATTTCATTCATTGAGGAAACAACCCTGCACCAATGAAAATTTATAACTTATTGAGCATATTCTATATAGGTGACTAGTCGATGGTAATAGGTTTCTGAATTAGATGACTTGAATAATAATTTCATGAGAAGTCACAAGTAGTGTGGTTCAATTAGATGACTTTCTTTCCACAACGTCCTCTTTGCAACTTGGCTGTGGACTTTACGAAATTAAACTCGATGGACTTTATGAAGTTGATCGTGATATAAAGTTTGCAGTTTATTTTTTTTTTGGTGTTTGCAGTTTAATCCTTTGAGATAGTTACCACTGTACGTTTCTTTAAGTTGATGTCTTCACCTAGCTAGTATATGACACATAAAAATGTGTTTTTCGTTCACCATTAATTGTTAACGTTGATTTTATACATGAGCTGAATATTATCTAGCTATTAAACTTTTCTAATTAATTAAATGTGAGAAGAACCCAAAAAGCAAAACATAAACATGTGAATCCATAAAACTAACCGGATTCTACTGAATAAAAGATGCAACAATGATGTCTAGATTCTAATAAGTTACACAATAGATAACTATCAAGTCTTGCAACAGAATGTTGAAGCTTGTTAATGCTTGATCTCTTTTGCTACAAAAAGGAAGATCACTAGGAATGAAATGAATGATATATAGGTGATGTAGCAATATAATAACATATCAAATAAATACACGCAGCGGAAAACATCACCATTCAACGGATCCATAGTGCCATATGATCAATCGATTAAAATAAACACATAAGTTATACCTTTGTAGCGTGATCCGGGAGTCACCAACAATACTTATGGTTCGACTAGACCAAGAAACCCAAGAGATCAATGAAGTTGATCTCTTCTATGATATGTCCACACTACACGTCCTTGATCACCACACGATGCTAGTCTTGGCCTTGTAACTCTCAAAGAATGATACACACAATGAGTATAATTGATTGAGATGGAAAAACACACAAACCCTAAAGAAAGTGTGTGTGTGCCGTAGGTATGAAGGGAGGAGGAGAAGAGATTTTCTCCTTGATTAATTGTGTTAGTTAATGTAATTGATAACCATTAATTATAATTGATGTTATCATCTTTACATTTACACTTAGCACCCTTAATCAACTTCTAAAGTCCTTCCACCCCTTATACTTAGGCCGAACTATATGTGGGCCCACAATGGGCTTGCCCATTGTTGGTCCAATTAAAAAACGCTAAGTCTAACTTAGTGCTTTATGGCCCGTTATAGTTTCCTTGTTACATAGCCGTTTATATACTGTAAATACGATAATTACAATCTATAATATGATGTCTCTGTGTATAAGTGTGTGACCCCATAGGCTCACATACGTCTAGCCATATAATTATTAATTATGACACGAGCATACTCTAACAGCTCCCACTTGCGACGTCATAATAATCAAGTAATTATACAAGCAATGGTTAGCGTCTAGCAACAACGCCACTGCCCCCAGAAATATGTGAGGTTAGTTTCATAAACGTCTCATTTCAGATGGTTTATATGTCATCTATCCTTTTGTTACAGATACCGTGTTGAACATTAGACATGGATCAAAAGTCATTCTAATTGTTCAACTATTATGTTTCTCGATATAGATATTGAACTAGATTACCAAGTGGATTTAAGATTCATCTTAATCCCAGTTGGGTACGGCCATACAAACATCTGTTCAAATCATCGAGGGGCCCAATAGTATCTAACTCCAAAACAAGTGGAGGAACAAATCCCATTTTGACTACACGTGTCATTCACATGCTTCATATCACCCCTGATAATGGCTTTTATAACTACCTTATTCAGGATAGTGTTTAACCATATCAAGGAATGAAATTCCACACGTGCAAGACCTGCTTGCATCTCAAGTCTGAGGATAAGAGACATAACCTCTTGCGAGATTCACTATTGACGACGATCCATGTAGTGAATACTCGTAGGTTGGGTCAATCCAATGTTCATCCCAATGAACAACATGTGAGTGTGGCAAATAAATCACCAACACGCTCACATTTGTCTTAATTTGATGATACTCCCGTATTGTCAACCGACAATGGATAATTTTAGAATAAATAAATTATTCATGGATTAAACATGCAAATATAGAACACAGTAGTATAAATGAAGACGATCATACCCGGTATATCAATTCATTGTATAACACGACTGCTTACAGTTCCATTATCCAAATACTAAAAACAGATATGCATAAGACTACTCATAGGTCGGGATCCGATGTTCCCACCATGATCGAATCATGTTGTACAAGACAACAAATAGTCATCTGAGTAAACTTTGAGAATACTTGTTTCAAAACTCATGAAAGGTTTGAATGATGATTGTCCTTTGTATGTGCACATTCAAGTACAAGACGAGTATCGCAACAATACATTCCATAGGGTGTTTGAAGCCAGCAAAACACCTACTTTAGATAGTCATCTAAATGGTTTCTCAAACTATAAAGTATTCTTATTCTTTTAATGTATAACGCATTAATGCTCTCAGTCGAGCACATCTAGTCAGCAATGTCATCATTCATGATGACATCCTACCATGACTAGGGTTGAGTATTATCTCAGTTAAATAAGCATCCGCGTATGCAAACAAAACAGAGCTCCTCAATTATCCGTAAACGTTTGAACATATCTTTGGTCCTATGTAGGTCCAATATAATGTTCGTTTAACAATTATCTAACGACTTTCACTTAGATATTGGTTGTTATCAACTTATCTTGCATTCATGCAAATGATAAATATATAGTCCAATACTTAATATGACTTACATGATGAATCCTTCAGTCAAACTTAAGATTTCCAATCATGTGTTCAATCTCATCAAGTAAGATTGATCATTGAGACTCCCCTCAATAACGTGTCATATTGTGTTTAGACTTAATAACCGCTTATGTTTATTCTAATAAACATATATATAACAAGGTTATATGTTTTATTTTATAAATCCCTCAAGAGAAACTTCATTCCAAGCTAAGGATTAAAGTCTAGCTTAGGTGGAATATTGTTTCTAATATGTCAATGACATATGAGATTTAAGAAAATAAATAAAATGCTCCAACTTGCTCTCAGTGTACTTAGGAGTAATCTTATTAATCAAAATCAAGTTAATGATTTTATGATTAACACAAGATCTCTGCTCCTAGATGCATGATCTAATCCACACATGGATTCTTTTATCTTGTATACTTAATAAAGATTACATGGATTCATAAACCCTTTTGATTACTCATCGTCCTCGCAAAGGTAATCAACAAGAAAAGTGTTTTGATATCCTATTGTCATATTTCATATACATGAAATCAGGTATGACAATTAATCGTCTTTATACATTTAATGTTTGTAGCTAGGAAGATTTAATCATAGTCAATTTATTGAGTACGAGTAAACTCCATTTACTACACGTGCATTAAATGTGTGTACAAGTTTGTCCTTTTGAGTCTTCTTATCAAGAAACTCATTCTTAACCTCACAGTCTAACTGATTAGTAAGATATCAATCAAACTCCACGAGTGATTGTCTTTCAAGGACTGCATCTTAACATTCATAGTTTTGAGCTACTCATCAGATACAATATCTGATAATGCATCTCAGTAGTTAGCAGGTTCACCATGATCCTCTAACTTATGTCCCTCAGCATTGATATAAAAACTATATCATTCAGGTGCAAGAGGTATCCTTGTGGATTTATGAATGAGAGATATCAATCTATGGTTTAACATATCCATGTTCAACCTTAGTATGACATTAGCAAGTGTACTCAGAAGGTTGTGTATTTAGTTCTTGAACAACTTCAAGGTCTAAAGGTACTCCCACTTGCTTTTGTATGTAGAGACTAATCTCTAGATACTAAGCATCTTGAGTAACAATAAATTGTTTTCAAGTGGGACATCCAAAATACACCGTTAGTTCTTGACTCTAGTTTGTTAATTACTTACTCTTAAGTAGTTAACAAATTCAGAACTTCAATTAAGACATAATGAGATTCATCCCATGCCATAATACAATGGTGTCTTAAATTCCTTCTGGGTTGGAATCATATTGAGTGTACACATGGCACATCCAATTTCTAACCTTGATAGCTTTGGAGGTAAAACAGTTTAAGTTATCAAAGATCAAACAATATCAATAGTGTTTGATTTTCCATGATGGACATACCATAAAGTTGTGGTATTCCATGAGGACTGACGTTGTGAGACTATCACACAACTCATTAGATGAACTTATACTTTTGGGCTTACATATCTACCAACCAAGTCAAACCAGATGGTATCAATAGTAATTTTAGCCTACTGCATACTTTACTTCATGTGTATGTTTTGACTAGAAAACATAAACATTTAATATTATACGTCGTAAGTGTACATGTCCTAACAAGAAGACATAACAAATCAACATCTTACTTTACGTTATAAGTCTTTCAAGAATTAACGGAATTGATGTTTGTGTCTTTACAAGAGACCTAAACATATTCAACTAAAGTAATTACGAGCGCCGACTCTTGGCCTCAATAGTATATTCAAGTTAATTTTGTACTTCATGATTATGAGTTTACAAGAAAACATAATCATATTTACTAAACAATTCAGTGAATATGTTGAAGTAGCTTTTCATGATATCTTGATATTTGTTCTAATTAGGGCAACATACATTTTATGTGTAGAAGTCCTATTAGAATTTTAGTTTCTTACCTTGCAGTCAAGAAAAACTATTAGTCATATTATTATATGTTGTACCTTGCACACAATTAAGATTTCTCCCACTTGTGCATGGCACAACATCGTGAGAGCATGCAAACAACACTACGCTCGTTTGTTTGTATGAGCAATATGACAATGTATAAGATAACATATGATTTTTAGTCAAAAATCAAAATATAGATATGTAAAACTTTATCGTTTGAATAATGAATCATGCATAACAATTTTATAGATAACATTTCAGGAAGCAACATCAGGAATGCGACAAGTTATCATATAAAACTTATGTAATGGTTCTTATATAAACTATGATGCTTAACACATGGAAAGTAATGTATTATTTCAAGACAATCTGGAAATAAGATGGGCAACTTGCAAGTAATAAAGCTTACAGCTCCCACTGGATTAGACAAAATTACATGTGTTACGTCACCAGTAATATAATCACGTAGCTCCCACTGGATTAGACAACATTACAATGTGTTACGTCACCAGTGGAGAGTGAGTAGCGATTTGATACTTTCCATCTTTCTTTGAATATCTACACATTATTGCTAATGTGAGTCACTTTGACTAGTAAACATGTACTTAGGTATTCAAGAAAGTGCATCAAGTTCTAACATATAGATGATGGGTTAGCCATCATTGCTATTTTAACTTGATAAGTGTCTAAATACTCATCATTTTTACCTAATCTGAGCTGCCAAAACATCCAAAAACACTCAGAAATGCATCATAATACTAAAATTATCACAAAATTGTGTTTTATATGTTTCAGATGCAAAATGTTTAAAAACAATTGAAAAACGAACAAAGTTTGCAATATTGGCAGTTTCAGTCCCTCAACTTTCAAAAGTTGTCAAAACTAGTCCCTGAAGGTTTTAAATAAATGAAAAGTCAACATAAGTCCTTGGGAAACCAAAAATGTTTACAAATAGTCCCTGGATAAAAGTTTACACAACTTGGCAAGTTTAGCCCCTCAAGTATCAAAATTGGCAAAAATAGTCCCTGGGTATTATAAAACTTGAAATTTCACAAAATACCCTTGTACTATGCATGAACTTACAAATTGGAACACTTTTGATAACTTTTGGGAATTTACAAAACAAGTCCCTCTAAAATCCAAATTTACATTTTAGGTCCTTAAAGTTTTAAAATGTTAAAAATATACAACTTTAGTCCTTGTGTTATTGTATATTGGCAGGTTTAGTCCTTGAAAGGAGTTTGGAAACTTTACAACTCAGCCCCTCAACAATTCAGAAATTACAAGTTTGGTCCCTATGTTTAAATTCTACTAAATCCGGACCATGCTTTGTTTAATAAACCCAACACCTAAACACTAAATCCAATCCAACCCTTATCCCATTTACCCAACCCAACACTAAAACTAAAACCCAACCCCAAGCCCAATTAATAACCCGGCCCAATCCTTACACTGAGTTAACAAGTCAGTCAAACCCATGGTTTGACCCTTCGTCTAAACCACTCAACCCGCCAAAACCACCCAGTCACCCCCCCACCTCACCAATACCACTCACCACCTCATCCCCCCTCCTCCTACACGCCACCTAACATGCCAAAAGCATTAATTGCTTCTCTCCCACTCTCCCACTAGCTAAATCAGTGATTATCACCAATTTCCTGATTTCCCGCCAAAATTACAAGTGGACAATGGAGATTTAATTGGAGCAATTCAAGGGTGGGGATTTGATCAGGATGTCGACTGAGGATTATCCCACTTTAATTTATGTATATATAGTATGTAATGTAGCTAAAATAAAGTGTGTGGAAAAATAGTGTAATCTTAGTATAATCGTATTTCCATTCCCAGTAGTTTAAATTGTAATTTTGAATCTCAATCAATCAATACAAGTATCTTTAGTGTATTTATTGTTGTTTCTTTAATTATTGCCATTAGTTAATGTTTATTCCAATTTTCTGATTTTCATATGCTCTGTGAATTGGATCATTGATAAGTAGTATATAAAACAACTTCTCAGTTGTTTTTAATAACTTATATAAGCTTCTTATAGCTTATTCTAAGTTTATTATAGTTTAAACTAGTCCTGAATTCAAGAATTCAATATGGTCAATGAAAGTCAACCAAAGTCAACATAAGCTATTTCTGGGTGGATAAGCTAGTTCAGGAAGCTTCTCTGGGTTATCTAGCTTGTTTTTGACAAGCTAGATTGGTCCTTGGTTCCTTGTTCTTTGTGCATCAGTTCAATTCAGTTGTAAGCTTTTCTAAGTTTTTGCTTAATTTTCCATTTGACTGTTATAGTGCTTATCAGTAGCTTATTGTTGTTTTTATTTGCTTATTGTTAGTTCTTAATCATATTTCATTAGTAAAATCAGTAGTTATCTAGCTTGTTTCTTCATTTCACTTAAAAAACTCAAAAAGACCAAAAATAGTCAATAGTAGTGTAACTAATCATAGTGCTTATTTCTGTGATATAAGTTGCTTATTAGTATTCATATAAGTTAATAAGTCAGTAAAATTAAGGCTTTTAGTTTAAAATTTTGGATTTCATTTGTAAAAATCAAGACAGACACAATAAATAGGAGTGTTTGGTTTTGACTGTTTTATAGGCCTAAGGCAGAGTTACTGTAGATTGACCTATAAGCCAACTTCAACCTAGCTTATTTTGGTCCCTATAAGTTGTTTACAGGTCCAGATAGGCCATTTAGATCAAATTAGTAGTTTTACATAACACTTGTTCATAACAGACCTTTGTGAGCTCATACAAGCTCATACAAGCTACAAGCTTGTATTGACCATATTCTTGGTATCTTTGAACTCCAATTAGTCCACTTACTTAGTTCCTAAAACCTTAGAACCTGCACACTTGTGCAAACCAAAATATCACAACCTCTGCACAAACCACAACTCAGTGTATACTGAGTTGTGTTGTCTGCTGATCTCACCAACTTTGTGGCTTATCCACATAAGTTCAAGCCCTGTTCTTTGTGTTTTTCAATAGCCCACTAGGCTAGCTTACTTTTGCCCCCCATACTTTGCATCCCAGTACTTATTTGGTTAGCTTAATTTGACTTGAAAGTTGGGGATTTTCCAAGGTTTCTGCTGAAACCTTGTTGCTGCTACTCTTTGCATCAGCTTATTTGCTTGTGCTTATTTATACTTTTCAGTTGTTTTAAGCTTATTTAAGTATATTAAGCCTGTCCTGATCATTTGGTTAAGTTTAGTGCTTATTTGCTTATTTTTGGCTTATTAGCCAACTGCTTATTAGCCCAAATCAGCCTTATAAGCTTAGTGAACTTTTCATTTTATTTTTCCCAGCTTCTTAATTATATTTTAGAATTATCTGTAAATTTTCATAATTTTCTGAATAGTTTTGATATTTTTAATCATTTTAATTAGTTTTTAATAGTATT
The DNA here is from genome assembly GCA_021014915.2 of Artemisia tridentata subsp. tridentata. Taxonomy (NCBI): domain Eukaryota; kingdom Viridiplantae; phylum Streptophyta; class Magnoliopsida; order Asterales; family Asteraceae; genus Artemisia; species Artemisia tridentata. The sequence continues at coordinate 438,714,864 of CP139504.1, read as the reverse complement.
TAAATCATAATAAATAGAAAAAGAATTAGAAAAATACAAATCCAATTTTCATAATTTTCTTTTGTCATTTGTAATCTAGGAAAAATATATAAATATTTTTAGACCTTAAGAAAAATCAAAAATAGAAATAAAGTGATAGCTTCTATTTAATAGAATTTATCTTTTTAAATTTTAATTAAGTAATTTTCATTTTTATAATTTTATTAGCTTTGTACTAACATAAAATATTTTTAGAAAAAGTTTTAGATTTTTCTTAGTTCATTTAGTATTTTTTATAAATTTAATTAGTTTAATTAGTAATTAAATAATAAATAATTAATAATAATTAAATAAAAAGTGTAAAAAATATAATTTAAGTTTTTAAATAAGTTTTAAGTCATTTTACATTTTTAAGTTTTAATTTTCATAAATTTTATTTTTGTCCCATTTTAGATTCCCGTTGCGCGTTTTAGTTTATTTATTTGCGTTTAATTTCTTGTGCATATCTGTTTTTAAATTGTTATTTAGAATTGTTAAATAAAGCAAAATCAAATATCTGATTCATCAATCACTTTAATCCAAAGCTTTTCACAGTTTTCCATTCACACCTCGTTGGGAAACGACCCAGGTGATCACTTGCCTGGTTTCACACACTACACACGAGCATCCTGTTCTGAGTCTGCATTTGTTTTAATATAAGTGTTGTTTCGGGACGGATCAAATTTTGGCGCCGCTGCCGGGGAGGTGTGCTGCGACTGTTGTGTAAGTTTAAGCGATTAGTGATCTGAGACCCTTCTATCAGAAGTTCCTATTTCCCAAAAACAATATAAAATACAAAAATATTTTTCTTTTCTTTTCTATATATATTATTATTAATATTATCATATAAAAAATAAAAACACCAAAAATAATTTCCGTTTTCTTTGTTAATAATAAATAAACAATAAAAAATTACCATCGAGAACCAAGACAGAGTACTACCTAACTGGGGGTACGGCCATAATAAGTTCCCAAACATCAGATTTAAAACTTGCCTTTGTATCACTTGCGAATATCGGCTCACCTTTGATTGATAAACAAACTCTAACGGAGGTTCTAGGATAGTCTGACATTAAATTGTCGGACTGAAAGAAGCGGGTTTTTAAGGAGCGTAATTGCCCACCTTTGCTTCTCCGCCACTCTGTGCGTTTATCTTTTAGAGAGCTACCGTACGCTTGTTGATTATTGGTTTAAGTTCACTTGTGTTTTGCTTCTGTCTTGTTTTAATTGGAATATTTTACTTAGTGCATGCGCACTCGTTCTTCCACGTCATCAAGTCCTTTACGTGAACTCGTAGAAATTCCGAGAAGACGTAATCGTAGACGTGCTGCCCAAATAGTCGAACCCGAGATTCGTACTGTTCTCACTGAAAATATGGCAGACGAACGCACCATGGCTGAAATGCTCCAGGCACCCACCGAGGGTTATGGAGATGCCATTGTTTTACCAGCCATTGATTCTGATCATTTTGAACTGAAAACACATCTGATTCAGCTCGTGTCCACAAACCAATTCCACGGGTTTGAACGAGAGGATCCTTATGCACACATCCGTTGGTTTAACAAACTGACTTCTACAATCAATTACAAAAATGTGCCGCAAACAGTGATCAAATTGATGCTATTTCCATTCTCACTTGAGGGGGCAGCCCGAATTTGGCTGGATAAAGAACCCCCTCGATCCATTGAAACCTGGGAAGATCTCGTTAAGAAATTTGTAAATTATTTCTTCCCTCCATCAAAGACGACTAACCTAAAAAATGAAATTGCTGGTTTTCGTCAAGGTTTCGATGAAAATTTCGGAGAGGCATGGGACAGATTTAAAGATCTTTTAAGAAAATGCCCACATCACGATTTCAATGTGTTACAACAAATAAATACGTTTTATAATGGATTGACCCAAAACGATCAAGATGCACTTAATGCAGCCTCCGGTGGTAATATCTTGAATCGTAAACCCAGAGAGGTGGTTGAAATTTGTGAAAATAAATCAAAAGTTCCTATTTCAAGAAACAAAGTGAATGTTCCTGTCACTCCTACTGCTTCTTCTTCATCCGGTAACTCCTCAGAGTTAGCCTTTTTAACGGATTCAATGCGTTGTATGATGAAAGAAATGAAAGAATTAAAAAGTGAAATTCATAAACCGGAACAAATCAAAGCAATAAACAAAGTGTGTGAAACTTGTGGTGGCCCACATGCGTATTTTGATTGTCAAGCAACCGATGCTTCTCTTTACCCAGCTCCCGTAGCTGCAGTAAACCCAAATCAATATCGTCCGCATGCTGAGACTCAGTACCGAGCACCGAATGCTATGGTCCCACCGGGTTTTCCACCCGTGCCAAATCAGAATAATCAAAACCGCTTTGTTCAAAATCAGGGACAAAATTTCAACAATTCACAAAATTTCAATCAAAATCGAGGTCAGAATCAGGGTAATTTTAACCAAAACCGTGGTCCAAATTTTAATCAAAACCAAGGTTCAAACCGAAATCAGACGTCCTCAGATGAGTTGCTTATGCAATTCATGAAAACCCAAGAGGAAACAAATAAGACACAACGTGAGACAAACCAGTTATTGGTTGCCCAATTAAACCAGATCAAAAAGTCTTTAACTGATATACCTTCTACCTCGGGAGGTCTCCCAAGTAACACTGTTGTCAACCCTAGGGGTGAACTCAAAGCTGTCAGTACACGTAGTGGTAAATCTCATGTTGGATTCAAGGTGATAAAGGACCCGGTACTTCCCACTAACAATGGAAGTGCTAAATACGTCCAACCTTCGGTCATCCAACCTTCTGTCATCCAAAAATCTACACCCACAATTGCTCCTCAACCGTTAAGAATCGATCCTACTCTTTCACGATTTACGGTTAAAAGTTTGTCAACCAAACTTAGTGAGCAAAGATCAGCCAGATATTATTCCGAAATGCTCAATGCTGTTCCTGTCAGTGTACTTGATGACAGTGATGATGATGGAGATACCACTTTCGTCAAAGCTATCACCACTCGGAGTGGAGCTTCTTATAAGGGGCCTGCTGGCCCTATTCCTCCTCCGTTATTTGAAATGGAAAAAGAGACGGAGGATACAACGGACAAAGTGCAAATTCCAAGCCCACAAAGTACAGCACATGTCTATCCTCCGGTTGTCCCGAAAAAATCCAAACCAGGAGTTGTCTTTGAATCTGTTAAGACTCCTGAAGTGGTTGTCCCTAAATCCAAACCTCACATTCCTTACCCATCGCGCTTAAATGAGCAAAAGCTCCGTGAGAAGGCTAGTCAACAAAATGATAAATTCTATCAAATCTTTAAAGAATTACATTTTGACATAAGCTTTGCGGATGCTACTATTCTGATGCCCAAATTTGCAGCAGCGATCAAACACTTGTTAAGCAACAAGGAAAAACTGATTGAAATGGCTAAAACTCCAGTAAATGAAAACTGCTCAGCGGTTATCTTGAAAAAGCTTCCGGAGAAGCTTGGAGATCCTGGAAAATTTCTGTTACCTTGTGTATTTCCGGGAATGGTTGAATGCTATGCCTTAGCAGATCTAGGTGCAAGCATCAACCTGATGCCTCATTCAGTATGGAAGAAACTTTCTCTTCCGGCTCTTACTCCTACCTGCATGACTCTTGAGCTTGCAGATCGAACCATAACTCATCCCTGCGGCATTGCCGAAGATGTATTTGTGAAGATAGGAAAGTTCCATTTTCCAGCTGACTTTGTGGTAGTTGATTTCGATGCTGACCAAAAAGTTCCTCTGATTCTTGGAAGAGGATTCCTAAAAACGGGCCATGCTCTTATTGATGTATTTAAGCATGAAATCACCTTGCGTGTGGATAAGGAAGCTGTTACTTTTAACCATGATCAAACATCGAAGTACTCCTCCAATTTTGATTCTGCTTCGGTTAACCGAATCGATGTCATTGACATTACTTCAAAGGAGTGCTCTCATGAAAATCTTGGTTATTTTCATAATTCTGTGAGTGGGGATCCCACCACATCTTCTCAACTTATCATAGCAGACTCTTCCCCTTCTCTCACTTCGGTTGAGGGAAGTGATCCCTTTTGGGATGAAGTCGATGCTTTTCTTGCTCTAGATAGTTCACCTCCGCATGAGGTTGATGATAACTATCTTGATCCTGAGGGGGATATTCTTTTTCTAGAAAATTTGTTAAACGAAGATTCATTTTCCCCTCTTCCACCAAAACAACTTCATAATGAGGAAACTGATAAAATTCCTGAGATCAAGTTTAAGGACTTGCCTCCTCCACTTGCAATTCTTGAGGAGGAAGTTCTTATCCTAATTGCTATTCAGATCTCTCTTCTTCCCTTCACCTACCCGGTGATTTCCCCTATCTTTCACTCATTCGGGAGTGAGGATATTACTTTTGACCCCGGCATTGTCCATCTAACATTGGTTTAAATGCCGGATTTCCTGGTCTCTTACTTCCCCATAAACTTTTAAATTGTTTTTTCTCCCGGGCTGTTCAGGATCCCTTTGTTACAGTTGACCGTTCACAAGCGGTTAGCTTGCGTGATAAACCTGTCTGTTCGGGAGGAATCAACTCAATTTGGGGTCGAGTCAAGCTAGCGACTCGGTTAATAAAAACAGTAGCAAAATATGGGTTTTCACCCATGTCTCACCCTAGTGTGGGGGAGATGCCCCACATGTTGTAAATAAGATTAGTGTAAAAAAAAAAAAAAAAAAAAGAAAAAAAAAAAAAAAAAAAAAAAAAAGAGGGAATTTGCATGCCTTAACGGCTTAAATGCAAATTAAATAAAAATAAAATAAATAACTATATGAAATAAAAGGCTATTAGTATTTCCCTTTCACGTTCTAAGTGTTGGTTTAACAGCCGGTTCTTTGAATATTGAGGGCAATATTCAGTTCTAAGTGTGGGGGGGAATTCTTGCGAATTTGATCAAATGTACCATCTAGTACCCCCATTTTAGCCAAAATTTTAAAATTTTTTCTCACTTAGAACTCAATAAATGGTTATCAGTCCGCCATGTCTAACCCACATAAGGATTGGCTAATCCGAGAGCAAACGGCTCTTGGTAAAGATATCTCAAATCCGTTTATGGCTTGCAATTTGCCCAAAATTGTATGGTATTCGACTCACCATATCTTCATAAGTGAAGAGTTGGCTAGCCCGCAAGGTTATGGCTTGTGGTTAAGGCAGTGAAAATCCATGATTGGTAATCAGCTCACCAAAGATAATAGTAATAATTTATCTAAGAGTTGGCTAGTCCAGAAGCAAACGGCTCCTGGTAAAGACAAATCAAAACCGTTGACAGCTTGTGGTTTGCTCAAAATCACTTGGTTATCATTGTACCAAAGTTCTTACTTGAACTGAAACAATTGGCTACTCCAGAAGTAATGGCTTTTGGTAAAGAGTCTTTCAAATCCATTAAATCTTCATAAAATATTGCTAGGGACTAGCAATAGTTTAGTGTGGGGGATTGATAAGTGTCTAAATACTCATCATTTTTACCTAATCTGAGCTGCCAAAACATCCAAAAACACTCAGAAATGCATCATAATACTAAAATTATCACAAAATTGTGTTTTATATGTTTCAGATGCAAAATGTTTAAAAACAATTGAAAAACGAACAAAGTTTGCAATATTGGCAGTTTCAGTCCCTCAACTTTCAAAAGTTGTCAAAACTAGTCCCTGAAGGTTTTAAATAAATGAAAAGTCAACATAAGTCCTTGGGAAACCAAAAATGTTTACAAATAGTCCCTGGATAAAAGTTTACACAACTTGGCAAGTTTAGCCCCTCAAGTATCAAAATTGGCAAAAATAGTCCCTGGGTATTATAAAACTTGAAATTTCACAAAATACCCTTGTACTATGCATGAACTTACAAATTGGAACACTTTTGATAACTTTTGGGAATTTACAAAACAAGTCCCTCTAAAATCCAAATTTACATTTTAGGTCCTTAAAGTTTTAAAATGTTAAAAATATACAACTTTAGTCCTTGTGTTATTGTATATTGGCAGGTTTAGTCCTTGAAAGGAGTTTGGAAACTTTACAACTCAGCCCCTCAACAATTCAGAAATTACAAGTTTGGTCCCTATGTTTAAATTCTACTAAATCCGGACCATGCTTTGTTTAATAAACCCAACACCTAAACACTAAATCCAATCCAACCCTTATCCCATTTACCCAACCCAACACTAAAACTAAAACCCAACCCCAAGCCCAATTAATAACCCGGCCCAATCCTTACACTGAGTTAACAAGTCAGTCAAACCCATGGTTTGACCCTTCGTCTAAACCACTCAACCCGCCAAAACCACCCAGTCACCCCCCCACCTCACCAATACCACTCACCACCTCATCCCCCCTCCTCCTACACGCCACCTAACATGCCAAAAGCATTAATTGCTTCTCTCCCACTCTCCCACTAGCTAAATCAGTGATTATCACCAATTTCCTGATTTCCCGCCAAAATTACAAGTGGACAATGGAGATTTAATTGGAGCAATTCAAGGGTGGGGATTTGATCAGGATGTCGACTGAGGATTATCCCACTTTAATTTATGTATATATAGTATGTAATGTAGCTAAAATAAAGAGTGTGGAAAAATAGTGTAATCTTAGTATAATCGTATTTCCATTCCCAGTAGTTTAAATTGTAATTTTGAATCTCAATCAATCAATACAAGTATCTTTAGTGTATTTATTGTTGTTTCTTTAATTATTGCCATTAGTTAATGTTTATTCCAATTTTCTGATTTTCATATGCTCTGTGAATTGGATCATTGATAAGTAGTATATAAAACAACTTCTCAGTTGTTTTTAATAACTTATATAAGCTTCTTATAGCTTATTCTAAGTTTATTATAGTTTAAACTAGTCCTGAATTCAAGAATTCAATATGGTCAATGAAAGTCAACCAAAGTCAACATAAGCTATTTCTGGGTGGATAAGCTAGTTCAGGAAGCTTCTCTGGGTTATCTAGCTTGTTTTTGACAAGCTAGATTGGTCCTTGGTTCCTTGTTCTTTGTGCATCAGTTCAATTCAGTTGTAAGCTTTTCTAAGTTTTTGCTTAATTTTCCATTTGACTGTTATAGTGCTTATCAGTAGCTTATTGTTGTTTTTATTTGCTTATTGTTAGTTCTTAATCATATTTCATTAGTAAAATCAGTAGTTATCTAGCTTGTTTCTTCATTTCACTTAAAAAACTCAAAAAGACCAAAAATAGTCAATAGTAGTGTAACTAATCATAGTGCTTATTTCTGTGATATAAGTTGCTTATTAGTATTCATATAAGTTAATAAGTCAGTAAAATTAAGGCTTTTAGTTTAAAATTTTGGATTTCATTTGTAAAAATCAAGACAGACACAATAAATAGGAGTGTTTGGTTTTGACTGTTTTATAGGCCTAAGGCAGAGTTACTGTAGATTGACCTATAAGCCAACTTCAACCTAGCTTATTTTGGTCCCTATAAGTTGTTTACAGGTCCAGATAGGCCATTTAGATCAAATTAGTAGTTTTACATAACACTTGTTCATAACAGACCTTTGTGAGCTCATACAAGCTCATACAAGCTACAAGCTTGTATTGACCATATTCTTGGTATCTTTGAACTCCAATTAGTCCACTTACTTAGTTCCTAAAACCTTAGAACCTGCACACTTGTGCAAACCAAAATATCACAACCTCTGCACAAACCACAACTCAGTGTATACTGAGTTGTGTTGTCTGCTGATCTCACCAACTTTGTGGCTTATCCACATAAGTTCAAGCCCTGTTCTTTGTGTTTTTCAATAGCCCACTAGGCTAGCTTACTTTTGCCCCCCATACTTTGCATCCCAGTACTTATTTGGTTAGCTTAATTTGACTTGAAAGTTGGGGATTTTCCAAGGTTTCTGCTGAAACCTTGTTGCTGCTACTCTTTGCATCAGCTTATTTGCTTGTGCTTATTTATACTTTTCAGTTGTTTTAAGCTTATTTAAGTATATTAAGCCTGTCCTGATCATTTGGTTAAGTTTAGTGCTTATTTGCTTATTTTTGGCTTATTAGCCAACTGCTTATTAGCCCAAATCAGCCTTATAAGCTTAGTGAACTTTTCATTTTATTTTTCCCAGCTTCTTAATTATATTTTAGAATTATCTGTAAATTTTCATAATTTTCTGAATAGTTTTGATATTTTTAATCATTTTAATTAGTTTTTAATAGTATTTAAATCATAATAAATAGAAAAAGAATTAGAAAAATACAAATCCAATTTTCATAATTTTCTTTTGTCATTTGTAATCTAGGAAAAATATATAAATATTTTTAGACCTTAAGAAAAATCAAAAATAGAAATAAAGTGATAGCTTCTATTTAATAGAATTTATCTTTTTAAATTTTAATTAAGTAATTTTCATTTTTATAATTTTATTAGCTTTGTACTAACATAAAATATTTTTAGAAAAAGTTTTAGATTTTTCTTAGTTCATTTAGTATTTTTTATAAATTTAATTAGTTTAATTAGTAATTAAATAATAAATAATTAATAATAATTAAATAAAAAGTATAAAAAATATAATTTAAGTTTTTAAATAAGTTTTAAGTTATTTTACATTTTTAGGTTTTAAATTTTATAAATTTTATTTTTGTCCCATTTTAGATTCCCGTTGCGCGTTTTAGTTTATTTATTTGCGTTTAATTTCTTGTGCATATCTGTTTTTAAATTGTTATTTAGAATTGTTAAATAAAGCAAAATCAAAAATATCTGATTCATCAATCACTTTAAATCCAAAGCTTTTCACAGTTTTCCATTCACACCTCGTTGGGAAACGACCCAGGTGATCACTTGCCTGGTTCACACTACACACGAGCATCCTGTTCTGAGTCTGCATTTATTTTAATATAAGTGTTGTTTCGGGACGGATCAGCCATCATTGCTATTTTAACTTGAAAATAGGTATGCATTTCCTCCATAATTGGTCTACTTTACCACAAGGGTATGTAGGACCTTAGTAGGCATATTGGGTTAAGGAAAACTGCTAGGTAATCATGCTAGTAATTGCCTTTACCACATTGCGGTTTATTGATACTTCCGTCTTCTAATTATTTAAACTCATTTTAGTTTGGTAGCTAGTACGAAATAGGTTGACCAAGCAAGAACATGCAAATATCGCCAAAGGTCTGACGAATGAGCAAAATTCGCCATGGGTTGAAATGGCCCTAAGGTCTGACCAAAGAGGTCAAGTCAAGTGCACGTGTTCTTGGTTGTCCAAATATCTTATATTTCTTCAATGTTTCAAAACCGAAACAAGGGTTATAAAACAACGTTGAAGGAATAAGATGTGTAACCATACTTAACCGTTTTGACTTTTACAAGATATCACGATTTCTAGAGTAGGTTTTCCTTGAGTTTGATTAGAATTAGGAAAATTCAAATATTCCTATTATGGCTTTTCCTCATAAAGAAAAAGGATAGGAACAAGTCTCTTTCTTACAAGGAAAGAGCGACTCAGTTCGTACTTTTAACAAGAAAAGAACAAACTTTTGTTTACGGTTGTGTTGCATTAATTCATTAATTGAATTTACAAAGTTCAATTTTAGTATTTTTGATAATTATCCTTTTATAAATTAACTACCCCATGTTTATAATATAAAACAATTAATTTACGAAAAGGCTAAGATCCACATTGTGCTTCTACTATCACATCAGTTGATCTGCTAGCAATAGTAGATTCAATTGGTAGGCGACGATCACCAATTGTATTACATGTACAACTCTTAGATCCTTATGGGACTCATGGCATCTAGTGTCAAACAACTAATGTCATGTAGGCATGTTTAGTCCCATCTTTGCCTCGGGTCAAGGTCTAACCGCTTAACTCGATTAAGTCATCCAATTTGAAAAGGTGTGATAATATATCTAGGTCTCACGCATAGAGAATAGTCACCTTGGGTTACAATTCAACCTAGGTCCCACGCATAGGCAAAAAGTAATTGCAAGTGTCCTCAAAATTGGACGGCACGACTTAAATTTTGACGGGTAAAATATTTTGATGTGAATAAAAAACGTGTACGAAAGAAGCATGCATTCATTCTTCGTAGCACAAGTTAAAAACATTTCTTAACTTAAGTCTAATCATTGTTTTAATTTATGTGTGTCAAGTTGTCCATTTTCAAGACTAATATAAATCCTAAGTGGATTATTAAGTTTGGACAATACAATAAATAAATAAATAAACGACTTAACTAGTTTAAGTGTTATTTTGAAAAACAATGATTTTAAGTTTCAAATCATATTTAAACTTAGTTAAACTAAATCATAAGACTTAGTTCAAAATGGTTTATGTTTCGTTTTAAGTTTTAAGAAAACAATTTTCGTTTTACATGTAGTCACAACATACATGAAACAACCAAACAAACATACAACCACAATATGCAAAGCCTCAACCGATGAAAATCCTATGCTTGGTCTTGTGAGCCATCACAAGAACCAAGAGTCAACTAGGGACATATATCACAACCACATGGAGGGCTCCCACTTGCTCCAAGACAATCATGAGCAAGTAAAAATCCCATTATGCACATGAACTTCAGTTTCTGTCAGCCCAGTTTTTCTGTTTTGCAAGGCCCAAATGCCCAGGAAGATAACCTCCTCATGATTCGGCCCAGTTGACAAAGTTGTAGCCCTATGTCTTGTGGACCTGCACCAAAAATTTTAGAAAAAAATACCTTACCAATCAGCAGGTAATCACGTTTTCCCAACAGGTGTCCAGCAGCAACTTTCAGTCTACAACTCTTCAATCTTTCGCCATTTGCTTCCAAGCTCTTGTTTACAATACATATAAAGTAAAATACAACTAATCTACTTTGTATCTACTGTAAAATGCCCAAACATTGGCTACACCAAAAATGAATTACATTACAAAAGTGCCGAAACAATGGCAAACCCCAAAACAAGAAAAAACAACCAACAATCACAATCACAACGCACAAGTGGTCTAGGTTTTCATCGGCTTTGCATATGAACACATAATAATACATTCAAATAAAGATTATTACATGGTGTTGGCTAACTCCATGGACAAACATGCATGTATTTTCCATGGAAAACAAAATCAATAACAAGAATTAAAATTGTTAGCCAACGAATCGAAGAAATAATTAACAAGAATTAAAACCCCGAATGGTACGCGTGACAAATGGCCAAAGACTCAAACCCCACTGATGTTAGGACCTTCTTAACACCATTTTACCACAGAAAAATAAGCCTCATGGGCTGATTTGAAATCGGGTTAAAAATCTTCCAAAAAACGCGTTTTTAGGCCATTTTACGGGTACCGATCAAGTAAACAAACAACGTATGCATAACAAATGGCCATAGGATCAAAAAGTACAGATCTTAAGACCTTATTAAAGTCGACATATTCATAATATATAAGCCCTAGGGGCTGTTTTAAAATTCCACTTTTAAATCCATTAAAAAAACATGTTTTTAGCCATTTTTACGCATACATGATGATCATATGACAACATATGATGGCTCGTGATACCACTATAGGTGATGTAGCAATATAATAACATATCAAATAAATACACGCAGCGGAAAACATCACCATTCAACGGATCCATAGTGCCATATGATCAATCAATTAAAATAAACACATAAGTTATACCTTTGTAGCGTGATCCGGGAGTCACCAACAATACTTATGGTTCGACTAGACCAAGAAACCCAAGAGATCAATGAAGTTGATCTCTTCTATGATATGTCCACACTACACGTCCTTGATCACCACACGATGCTAGTCTTGGCCTTGTAACTCTCAAAGAATGATACACACAATGAATATAATTGATTGAGATGGAAAAAACACACAAACCCTAAAGAAAGTGTGTGTGTGCCGTAGGTATGAAGGGAGGAGGAGAAGAGATTTTCTCCTTGATTTATTGTGTTAGTTAATGTAATTGATAACCATTAATTATAATTGATGTTATCATCTTTACATTTACACTTAGCACCCTTAATCAACTTCTAAAGTCCTTCCACCCCTTATACTTAGGCCGAACTATATATGGGCCCACAATGGGCTTGCCCATTGTTGGTCCAATTAAAAAACGCTAAGTCTAACTTAGTGCTTTATGGCCCGTTATAGTTTCCTTGTTACATAGCCGTTTATATACTGTAAATACGATAATTACAATCTATAATATGATGTCTCTGTGTATAAGTGTGTGACCCCATAGGCTCACATACGTCTAGCCATATAATTATTAATTATGACACGAGCATACTCTAACATGATATGGGTTAGTAATATGTAAATGAAAGAATGTATGATTTATGCTATATAAGTGATGAGAATGCCCAAATGATCAGCTTGCTATTTATAGGCAAACTGATTCAACAGTTGGCGGATATGGCGGATCCCAAAAATTGGTTCCGCCCTTGTATGGATTTGGATCCGCCATGTCAGGACAGCTAAGAGATTCTCAAATCTTTCCATATCTTGTACAATCTTTCCATATCTTCAAATGTCAACTCTTTAGCTTGAAGATCTAAACAAGATATCTAAAAAAACTTTCTAAGATATGTTCATGATGCATGCCATGATGTCATCCTAATATTTAAGAAATAAAGTTTCTAATTTAAGAAATCAAAATGTAAATGTATGTATATAATGTTACTCCTAGAGATCTTGTAATATGTAAATATGTTTTAAAAGACTTATCACTATAAATGTAAAAGACTTAATCTTATTTATGCTTTGCTTAAAGATAAACTTTGTAATTGTCATTAACAAAATTAAGCAAAGATCGTAAAATATAAATAACGTTTTTGGGACGATATTTGTATTAACAAAATTAATATACGTATGACCGGATTCGAACACGAGACTTCGGGATTGCACACTTTACGTATGAGTTTCAATGTTTTAATAATTAATATAATAAGTTATGTTTAATTATTAAATTCGCAAATGAACACTTAACGGACGTTAATACTTAACGGAAATTGACTAACGGTCGTTAAATGTTAAAGGGAGACGAATATAAGGAAACAAGCCAAGAAGAACCTAGAATCCTTGGGGATCCATTATGTTCGGCCAATCAAGAGGATTAGGGGTATTCCTACCCTAACTTGGACTACAAGATTGGATTAGTATAAATACAAACCCCTTGTATTCATTATTCTCTAATCTTATTTCCTAGCAAACCCTAACTTCTCTTCTTCTTCCTCCCTTGTGCTCAAATCCGATTGACATTCCCCCAATTCCTATTAGGGTCAATTTTCTTGAGCTCAAACCAAGTGTTGGGTTTGTTTTGTGATCAAGAACCTAGCTTTTTTCATTGAAACGCTTGTAATACGTGTGTACAAGAACGAAGAACAAACGTACTTTTGTTTGTAACTCTCTACCCATTCGACTTTATAGTTGTCGAATATACTAAACCCTATTTTAGGGTTTAATTGGTTCTTGTTCGTTTGATTTCTTGTTTTGCTAGAAATCACTAAGGTACGCATACTTTTTTAATTCGGTTAACTAATTACAAGTATTAGATCTTTTATTCCGCTGCATGCTTTGATGATGTTTACTTGTTATATATATATATATATATATATATATATATATATATATATATATATATATATATATATATATATATTATATATATATATATAATTGTTATGATATTAAAAATCCAACACTAAGTTGAACTATATAGTACTTGCTGGAACTCCTCTTCTGTCGGTACTTTTCTAACATTGATATACTTATGTAAATGAAACTTATGTGGTAAGATTATGTACTTTTTTTTAACACTAATTAACAATCTTTGAATAGAAAAAAATGAATATATACACATGTACATTCTGAACCTCAAATCAAATATACACCAAAGAACAGTACAATACCAACATTGCGAAAGTTGCATGATCTTAATATTACTCACAGGCCACGAGTAATTTAACGGTGGTGTTACTAGCCAAAAACTCTGGAAGAGTATGCAAATCATCATCACAAGTAATAAGTATCAAGTCGTTTTCCCTATCCTTGTATTTTATAATAAGCTTTTTACCCTTTAAATCGAGTCTTTGTGCCACTTCGTTTTTCAATTCCGACAGTCCTGAAGAAATAGGAAACCGGAACTTTATCATATCACCTTTTAAAGTTGCTTTCACCATCACTTGTGCTACTTGGTATACGGTGTCTGATTTAGATGGAAGATATCTATGCCTGCCTGAAGAACTCAACCGCTTAACCCTTTCTACAAAGAGCACAACATGTCGAATAGCAAACCATCGGTTTGAAGGCCGTTGCGAGCTTTGCTGCGACACTACTAGTGACATCTTTAAGTCGGTAGCATGACTAGATTTTTTGCTCTGATCAGTTGGCTTTGGCCAACTCAACATACCATTCTCTCGACAAAAACGCTTCAATGTAGACCTGCTAACTGAAAAAACATGTTTAATTAAACAATATGATTATGATAAATATATATATATATGGAAAACTGAAAGACTGCAGATAGGCATAAATAATTAAGTGGAGACTAAAGATGGCTCACCACCAAAGCTCTCTGCAGCTTGACTTATTGGTTTTCCAACATGTTGCTTAACCGCCTCCATTCTAAGAGAATCGATTTTACGCTTTCTGCCTCGTTTCAAAGTTTTGCTTTTTACCCCAGCATTAGTAGTGGTATCGCTCATTTTTTGATTGGTCACAATGGAATATGAAGTAGCATTGACGATTTCTCTTGAACCAACCATATTAATGTTGTCACTCATATCGTTGGGGTAGTTTTCTCTTGATGAACATTGGCTTTGGACATCTGCAGAGTCAGTTTTAAGAACATTTGCTAAAACTGGCTCTGAATATGATGAATCCATCCCAAATTCCAAGGTGTTGGCCGTTGTGACTGCGGATATCTGGGTATATTGAGGTTTTATACTAAATGACATAAAACTTGCATCCCTAGGCGATCCAGTAACTTCTGTGGGTGATGATATTTCACCCAGTTCAAATCCAGAAGCGTCTTCAACTTTCTGCTTCAATGTTTGCACCAGATAGGGTACATAACTACCATCTTTCATGTACGAAGGTAGAAAAAACTCTAAGACATATTCATCATTGCCTTCAAGACTATGCAAAAAGATTGCAAAGCAGCTAGTTATCTTATACATGTGTGCGTTGTGGACCAAGGGATACTCTTCTTCAGTGAGCTCAGTTACATCTTGACAATAACTTGACCCACGAGCTAACAATGCCTTCCCAACAAAGCTATGGGACATATCCAAGTGTTGCTCTTTACATGTTTCCCTGAAAGGCCACAGTCTCATGTCTCGAACATGAAACGGTAGAGCATTTGTGGACATGCAGACTTTCCCGATGCATTTAGTGTCAAAACTGCTACAAGTCTTGTCTATAATATTATCATGTGAAACAAAACTAGTGGATGGGGAAACAGCCCATGCCTGAGCAAGAGGTAAGCTATGGCTGTCACACACAGTTCTCAGAATACCACAGAGTATGTCCAACTCAATTTGCCTTTGTTCATTGGAAACCTGATAGAAGACATCTGTTGCATAAGAATATCGCAGTGAAAAAATATTGAATGAATTTCATATAAATGAGTGAGACCCAACTTACATTTGGAGTAGCGAAATCAAATACTTGTGGGCTTGTCAGACTTTGTTTCTGCAAGATGACAAGTTAAAAATGAGGAATCGTCAAAGGAGGCTTAAATGATAGTATAGCAGAAAGCATGATTCTTAGAACAAGGTTTATTATATTTGAAAGGTATAAGAAGAAAACCTTTAGCGCCTTGTGAACTTGTTGAACCTCAAAAGCATAATCCGTAGTCTTGGAAGACATCAAGAGCTCGATGACACCAACACATAAGTTTGTGGTAGAATAAAAAACTGGTAAAGCCAAATATCCATGAAGATTGCAACGAAAAGCACACTCTTGTTGTGGAAAATCTTTTGGTTTTTAATTATTTAGATCAGAAGTCCACTCTGGTAATCCTCGCCTAAATACTCGAGCAGGAGGGCTAATGTCTTCTTCTGCATGATCCTTATCCACAAGAAATACATTCCGCTCAGAGTCCCTCCTATACGAACAGAGTCCTTCCTCAATTACACCAAGACCAAACGGTTGATCTATAGTTGTAAGTAGTTGGTGTTTCCCAACGACACGAGGTGACCAAAACTGAACGAGGACATGCTCTTCACGGAAAGTTAACAGCTTTAGTGCAGCGCTTATCTTTTCCTTTAATTTTTGATCATGTGGGATATTGTTTTCAGCTATATAAAGTTCATCCCGGGGCTCTTCATTTCTAGAAACCCAAAGGGGTATTAAGTATCTCAACTCTCCAGAAAATGAAACTGTCGGTCGTTCTAAAGATGTCTTGTTCCACGGAAATTCTGTTATCTGATCTTTCGACAAGACAGAAAGTGAACCTGAACATAATGATGTGCCTCTTTCTTCCGAATCAACACTATGACATTGCCCAAAGTGATCCATAGTTGGCAGCTTTCATATTATATATAAACGGTTACAGCTGGTGCCTGTTTGATATGATTTATATAAATAAGTATCAAATGTAGCTGAACAGATAATAATATTTAAAAGGTATGAATGACTTTAAAAAATGACAGATGACTTTCATTACAAGTCTCTGAAGTCTAAATCATTATAAAAAGAAGAAGACTATTTGATAAAATTCCTAGAAATAACTATTGATGACCATACCAAACACGACTAAATAGTTATTTCTGGGCATAGACGACTTTCATTACACAATTAGTTCGATACCAAGCACATTTAAGTTGACTTTAAAATGCTGGGCATGATTGACATCTACATTCGAGCTTGCGGAGGAGGGTTGGAGCATCTATTATGCTTAACAAGTCTGAAAATCTTACCTTGGTTATGATTAAATAGCGTTAATGTGTAAATGGTTCAGCATTGATGTAAGTTGATTGTTTATATAATTATATCAGCATTGTGTACTAACAGTGAGATGAGTAATACAATTAAAACTATACATCAGGCATACAAAGACTTGCAAATAACTAAATAAATAAATAAAAAGCATATTGGATTATGAACTTACAGAAACAGAGTAATTTGGACTGTGCTTCGCGCTGAGATGTTTAAATTTGTGAGGAGAAGCTATATATTTATATACAGATTTCAGAGCTTTTGGTTTCAAAGGGAAAAAACATATGTAAAAGCAAAGAAGGTGCCCGGTTCTTTCTTGAAATTTTGTTGAAATTTTCTTGAAATTTTGTGTTAATTTAACAAGGGTCAACAAAAGAAAAGGTAAATTTTCTTGAAATTTTGTGTTAATTTAATTAAATACGAGGTAAATTGCAGAGTAGTTTATATTTGAGTGGTTGTGGTATTAAAAAAATGAAAGAGTAAAGGGTATTGGTATTTACACGGAAGGAATTAGGGGTGAGCAAAACCGACCGACTCCCGAATCCCGTCCCGATCTCGAGTCCCGAAACCGAACCGATCTCAAACGGTTCGAGACTCGGTTTGTGTTTTCCGTTTTTTTCGGGATTCGGGATACTCGAGATCGGGTCGGGACGGGCCAAAAACCAAAAAATAACAAACAAAACCGATCAAACCGACCGATCCCGTCCCGAAGCCGAACCGAGCTTAATCGGGTCGGGACTCGGTTTATGTTTTCCAGCTTGTCGGGATTCGGGATAGTCGGGATTGGGTCGGTACGGGTCGGGAGCAGCCCGATGCTCAGCCCTAGAAGGAATTGATAAGTACACTGAAAATTTAAGGGTGTGTTTGGTGTGTATGTGGGATTGGAATAAAATTTGGATTTGAGATTGGTTTGAAAGAAAATGAGGAGAGAAAACCAATATTATATTAAATTTAAATTTAGTTTTTATAAGAAAAATGAATTTTAAATATGCAATGCTAAACATGCAATGCTAAAATGGTAATTTGTCGACGACCTTCTCTCCGTTCATCCTAAACATGCAATGCTAAAATGGTAATTTAACTTTAGTTTGATTGTGGATTTTGTAGCTGTGGAAAAGGAAGGGAAGGTTATTGATATTAAGGGTATAATCATCATTTAACGTTATTTTTCTGTGTACTAATCAATCCCTTCTGTGTAAATATCAATGCCCTTTCTTTAATCTCATTCCTATTACGATATTCATCTTCTCCACTTTTCTAAGGATCGAGAAACTGGAGTTGCACACCACAGTCAGCAGATTGAAGACCACGGGTGCACTTATATTCCTGGCTGGAGCACTTGTTGTGAGTCTCTACAAGGGCAAACTTCTCCTTTCACCATCAATTGCAACCTATTGAAATCGTGAGTAATACAACTAAATCAAATTGGTTAAGAGGAACTTTATTTCTCGTCGCTAACATTTTATCCTACAGTAGTATCTGGTTTATCTTGCAGGTATTTGATCAATAACACGTACCTTTTAACATTTTGATGAGTCTGACTTGTTACTTGCGTATGTAACATTGTATGATCAATTAGTTTTGCATGCATGTAGGGCGCATTGGCAACGGCTGCTGTGACAAATGATAATTTCCCCATCTTAATAATTATGATTAATTATCATAAAATACACATTATTTATTTTCTGACGTCTATTAATGAGAAGTTATTTTATTTAACTGTTTATTTCAATATAATAATTCAAAACACGTTAAAACATAATTTACCAAATATCGGAACGAGCTCACACGCGGACCACGAAAAACGAACACACACAAAAACAACCAAACGGACCTTATATAATTCCAGCCCAACACCCAGGCCGGTTACTGTTCATCCAGGCCCAACTCAAGTCCATTAACCTTAATTATTTCATTTCTCATTCGACCAACTAGCCCAAGCTTTGCCTCGTTTTCTCTCGAATTCGAAACACACAATATTCGATATTTTACACCACTCGAATCTCGTCCCACCAAATAATGGGTATGTCGAATTTCATCTTTTATTTCCCACATTTGATACGTGAACGAAGGCCAAAGTGAATCACATTTCACACACTCATTCGGATTCAATACATTTTCACAAATTTAACCAAATTGAATTAAACTTAAATCCACTTAGCTAAATCACTTTTAAATGATCAAAGATGATCTAAGAACTTTGTTTCTCATCTTTGAAACCAATATCACACGTTACTACAACATTTTGGACCTTTTTAAGGTGTGTCGACATATGTTATATATGTAAAATCGACACCAAATCCAATCTTGCACACAAAAACCTTTCTAAAATCTTTGATTGTCAGTAAATCATTCTTAGAGTCCACATTCTCCTGCCATAACACTGTTTGAACAAGTGGTGTTATAAAAATATACATATTTGCTACATACGTGTATATATACACTAGTAATTCACATTCCATTTACTACCTTTGACACTTAGCAATTTTTACACATTCCCTATTTCTTTTCATCCCTTATTCGAGCCAAAAGAGGACCAGAAGTTGTCTCTGTTGGCATTCGAGTTGCATTCGAAGTGTAAAGATCCATATCGAAGCGTATTTTATTGTTCTAGCAAGATTGTGGGAGTTTTCTTTTGTTCTAGTCATTCCTACACGTAAACTCTCCACCCTTGGGGTGTTGTAAGTCTTCCCAATTCATTCCTAGTTCATTTCTTTGAGTTTTAAGGTTCCATGCATCTCGTATTAATTTAATTCGAACGTACCATGTTTTCTTTATTTATTTTCGTCTCGTTATTTATTTCTTTCTATAAAACTTGGTTGCCTCCTCTTATGGAAGGCTAGGAACCAAGGTGCACACTCACACCACGTTTATTTACTTGTTTCATGCATTTTCGAACGCCATTTTGTAGCTTAGTCACACGTATAAACTTATATCACAAAAATATTCTAAGTCTTTTCAGTTTTGAAAACTTTCCAGTCGACATAGAAATGATCATGTAAAAACGAATTCGAATTAATAACATGTTAATATTTTTACTTGACTCAATTCTACATATACCAAACTATTAGATTCATGTTTGGAGTTTTCTAATTTTAACCTCATATAAGCTCGTAAAAATAGCCAAAGTAAATGTTAGACCAAAGTTTTCTAATTCTACATATACCAAATTGCAGACCTTAGTGTGGATCAACATTTCAGTCCTGGATCTACCTTTTGGTTTGTAAAAATTAAACCTTATCATGGATCCATAGTTTTGACAAGGATCACCGTTTTGGTCCCATAATCTAGACCTTAGTGTGGAAAGTTTATAGATTTTTATAATGGTCGAAAGAATGACAGGATGTCCGTAAAAGTCAAGCGTTTCTGCGTGTAAAGTTTTAAGTTTTGGTCTAAGCAGGCACGGGGTGTTACAACTTGGTATCAGAGCTTCGATTTAAGTGAATTAGGTTTCCACTATAGGTTGCCTAGTCTTAAACCACTCGTCGAAGCTTTGGACGTAAGTGTTAGTGATGCGGGAAGTAGTTGTTAAGTATGAGGTGAATTATGTTTTATGTTAGATGAGCTTAATGATGATAAGTGATGGATGTGTGTTATAGTATTGTTGTGTATGTGATAGAAGTCCGTGGAGGACTTAAAGTGTTTGAATGATTAGTTAGCCGTGCACCTCGGCTGGTGCCGGTGATTGTATTGCTATTATGTGAATGTATGATAGAGTTATGGTGATGGAATGTGAGTAGGAATGTCAAGGGGTATTAGAGATAAGTTAGTAAGTGAATTAAGGTTTTATGATGCCTTAGTTATAAGGTAGATTAGTACTTGCGGCTAATTAGAAAGTGAATGCTTAGATATAGAATGATTTTGCAATTTGATGGATGATCCATAGACTGCGTGAGTTGATTATGAATGTGTATGTTTTAACACTTGTTGGATAAGTGTTAAATATTAAGTGTTATCGTTTATGCGATGTTAAGTCTATGGTAGTTGGTTATATGTCTAAGTGGAATGTAATTGTGCTTGATAGCGTGAATGCATAGAAGTGTAAGATTTGAGATAGATGCATTGGAATCATAGTCACATAATTTGCTCCAGAGGTAGAGTACCACGAATTGGTACGGGGTGTACCGAAACGCGGTACACCAGCGTTCCATTCGTTGATGGTTCAGCGTACCAAAAAGCAATGGTTCAGCGGTCCAAAAAGCAATGGTTCAGCGGTCCAAAAGCAATGGTTCAGCGTACCAAATCAGAGATGACAACGAATTATCTATCTTGGTACATCGAACCTAGTCCTTTTTATATTTTGACTGCTGATCTTCCAGCAATTTGAGAGGGAAAATAACAGCCTATTCAGTTATTCCATCATTAAATACAAAATTACAAATCTCTATAAAAAATTGACTGCTGATATTCCATCATTAAATACAAAATTACAAATCTCTATAAAAAATTAACTTATTTAATAATAATTACAAAATCAATTTTACATGTATAGCAATCTGTTACATTCTTTCTTCTATATATACTCACCTTACCATCACTATCAATCATCTTCTACTACAATTCTTCCATTCACTATCAATTATCTTCAATGGCTTTTGGCCAAAAACGTAATACTCAAGATGATAGTGAGACACATATCAGCAACACACCGGGTGCTGCGACAATGGATCCAATAGATTGGTGGGCGACATATGGATCGGAGACTCCTGAATTGGCGGAGGTAGCTATGAAAGTACTCTCCCAGCCAATTAGTAGCTCTTCAGCGGAGAGAAATTGGAGTACCTACTCCTATATCCATAACGTGAAGAGGAATCGCTTAAATTGCAATAGAGCCGATAAACTTGTGTTTATTCACTCCAATATACGACTTCAATCCCGTTTTTCCAATTCCTATAAATCAGGCCCCAACAAAAAATGGGACATTAATCCTGAAAGTGCGTATATAGAAGGTTCTAGTGCTCGTCTTGAAGAAATGGTTTGGGAAGACCTTGATGATGGAAGCGTTCACAATGACAAAGGAAAAAGGAAACGAGTAGACTAGAAATGCTTTGGTTGTTTTGTTTTTCTATTGAATTTTATCATGTTATGTTTAAGTTTATCTTTATGTTATGAAATTTATAAATTTTGTTAACTAATGTTTTTGTTACAACGTACCAAATACATGGTACACCGTACCGATACGTACCCATGCGTACTGAAATGAGTATACCCCCAACGTACCGAATTCGTCATCAAGAGCGAATTGCGTACCAGAACCGCGTACCCGTACCGAAGCGTACCGCGTTTTATGTGACTATGATTGGAATGCATGTTATGTGATGACTTAGTGTCGAAAGGAAGTTGAGAGAACACATTGATATGTGAAATAAGATAATAAGTATGAAAAGTGTTTGATGAAACATAAATGCTTAGAAAGCTTGAGATAATGTAAGAAATGAATAATGAAGTATGTTTATAGCTTGATGCTTAAAAGGACGTGTCGAGTTTGATTGTGATTGTTGTTTTGGAATGAATGAATATATGCTTGAAGCATGAGTTCTTATATGCTAAGTAAAATGAGAAAGTAAAAGTGTATGGTTAAGATGTGATAAGGTCATGTTTCATATAAAATATGATAAGTAAAATATGTTAGTAATAAATGGCTAAGCGTGATGAGTAGAAGTGATGAATGAGATACAGATTGTGCTAGAAGTCATAAGTGACATGAAGTGCGCTAGAAAGAATTGTAAAACATGAATATAATCATGTTAATATGTTGGAATGTGTATGATGAGATTAATGAAAGTGTTATAGAATAAACCTAAGTAAAGTTTATATGCGTAAAAGTTGAATAGACTAAATGAAGTGATAGTATAAGTTGAGAATATGGTCAACAAGGGGTTGACGGGTAATAGTAAAAGTGCGTTGTAAGAACACATAGAAAATGTGTAAATGGTAACGGACAAGCATCATATAGAACTTGTCTAAAATAAAGATGGCACGTAGTGATTGTGTGAGTCAACTTGGGGTTGACGGATAAATGATAGATTGCATTGTGGAAATGCAAATATGATAAATTGACAAGTATTATATTGAAACTTGTTGAGATGAAAGTAAACGTGATAGTGAATGTTGAGATTGCTAAAGGCAATGAGAATAAATGAAATGATAGTGTGTACGTAATGATAAAAGTACAAGAAAGATAAAATGAGTAAAGATGATAAGACAGATATAGCTTGGATCCAATGCTCTAGTTTTGGTATCCTTCGGGATAGCCCAGCTTGCCTTTATGGCATGTGTTATGGTATCCTTCGGGATAGCCCAGCTTGCCTTTATGGCATGGATGTTAGCTTGCCTTTATGGCATGTGTTTTGGTATCCTTCGGGATAGCCTAGCTTGCCTTCATGGCATGGTTGTTAGCTTGCCTTCATGGCATGGTTGTTAGCTTGCCTTCATGGCATGTGTTTGGCATCCTTTGAGATGGCCTAGCTTGCCTTTATGGCATGGATGATAGCTTGCCATTTATGGCATGGATGTTTAGCTTGCCTTTATGGTATGGTGGTTAGCTTGCCTTTATGGCATGGATGGAAAGTTAGTGAGATTGGATCCAAGGCTAGAAAAGATGGAAAGTAAAGTAAGTACGAGTGTTATGTCGGAAGTATGTAAGTAGGATGGTTTATGGTTTCTTTATTTAAATGGATTGGGACGCCTTTTCATTTGAATAAAGAAGTCGTAAATCACCGAACCATGAATTTGTATTTCTTGATTTACATAGATCGGGACGCCTTTTTATGTAAATGAAGAATTATAAATGAGTGGGCTTATGTGTAGCCGATACGACATGAGTACAGATAGTGATAAGAGAATGTGAAAACTAAAACAGGTTAGACGTCATAAGAAAAGATAGATATGAATTAAAGTCAATAGCAACACTAAGGTCATGTGTAAACCTTAAGATAGACGCGTAGAATGAGTTTGTGCATTAAGTTGATAAGTTAATGAGTAAGTATTCTCAAGATTTGATAAGAAGATTGCTTAAGTAATGCAAAGAAAAGATTTTGAAAGTGCCATTTAGATGGTACTTGATGTATAAATTGAATTAAGTTATCGGTTTTTTTTAAGTAGATAAGTGTTGGTAATATGTAAAATGTGAAAGTGGCCGGTATATGACTTTATGGCATGTTAGTGCATGGATATATGACGTGGTAATAGTGCCGAAGTTTGACTTATATAAAGTCAAATAGTAAATGTTTCTGGATGACAAGTCGTCATTGTTGGAAATTTTGAGATAAGTTTGTGATGAGAAGCGCGTTTTAGTGGATTATGAGTTATGATTATGTATAGTAAGTTTAGAATTTGCAAGATCATATAGATCGTTGCAAGGTAATGGCTTAGAGAGCATGAGTACAAGGACAAGTATATGTTGTGTTTTAGTTTTGGATAGCATTAGACGAGAGATTTCGGGGACGAAATCTAAATAAGGGGGTAGAATTGTTAGACCCGTTTCCCGGGTACTTGGACCCCACCCTAGATGAAAATGGACCAAAGGCCTTACGTGATTGGCTAGTCAACGAATGTTGCGTAGTGGTCAAACCCGATAGTCAAAGTGATAGTCAAAGAATGTGTTATAAGGTTATGGAAAGTTTATATGTGGCCAAAGTAGAAAGAAAGAGATTTAAGGGGCTAATGTTGTAAAGTGTTGAATGTGTTATAAAGTTAAGTGTGGCCAAAATAAGAGAAAAAGGACTTAAGGGACTAAAGTTGCCATCTAGGCAAACTTGCATCTTAACTAAATATATCTAGGAGATTCTAGTAATCTCCATATCATTCTTGGGTCTTGTTGGTCCGGTTTCTAGAGAAAGAAAAGGGAGGGAAAGGATTGTCTTGATGGCTTAAGAAAGAAGGTGATCAAGTCTTAATGCTTATGGCCACCCTTTGCTATGATCATCACAAGTAAGTAATCCCTCTAATTAGTGTTAGTTGATGAATTGAGAAGTTAGGGTTTATGAACCCTAACTTGGGAAAGATGGGTAAATGGTATTTTAAGTATAATTAAGAGGTAATGATGATTATGTGATGTGTTGATGATGGGTTTAAGTTAGTAAGTGATGGGATTGTTTATCATGTAATCAATATATGATTATATGATGATTAGAGATGAAAGAAGTAAGTTGATGGTTGTATAAACCATTGTTATGATTATTATGTTATGTGTTAAGTATTTGTATGATGTTATGATTTAGGGTGTTTATGATGATGATAAGGTTGATGATGAGGCCTTGATTGTGCTTAGCTTGGAGCTAAGGTAAGTAAAATGATGATGACATGTGTTATATGGATTTCTAACATATATGTGTTATGTATGTTTTATGTCAAGCAATATGGACTTGAGACATGCTTAAGTGATGTGATGAATATGGCTTATGTGATGAGTTAATGTTATTGTGTAAGTTGATGTTATGTGTTAGATGAGATGTGGAGTAGTAAGCTCGTATGTAAGTGTTTATTGTATATGATGCTTATGTGTTGATTGAAGTATAATGGTATGTTATGATTGTTTTACTTATGTGTTGATTGAAGTATAATGGTATGTTATGATTGTTTTACTTACTAAGCCTTTGTGCTTACGGTTTAGTTGTCTAACTGTTTTGTAGGTAGGCATGCTTTTATGGATGGCTTGGATATAGGGATTAAGGATTTGGATATGCAAGATCAAAGGTAGTATGTGTATAGGAGCTTAGGTAGAATACCGAGCTCAAGCGTAAAGTTTGTACCCCCGTGAGTCAAGTAATGTTTTGTAATGAGTAGACAAGTGTCAAATTGTATGCCAAGAGTTGTATAACGATTTGGTGGTCAATCGTCATGGCAAAGTATGCCTTATGTGTTTTTAGTAAAAGTTAAAGGAGCATTTGGTTTAAGTATAAATGTACCCATTTTGGGTGGTAAACGGGTCATGTGTCTTTGGAATATGTCTTGTATTTTAAAGTAATGATAATGGTCAAGTTTGGTGGGAAAAGAAAGTGGTATGAGTAGTTTGTTGTGTAAATGGGTCAAAATGGGTTTTATGCATACCCCGTCAAATAATTCTCTTTTGGATCAACTCTTTGTTCGAAATTGCAGACCTTAGTGTGGATCAAGATTTCAGTCCTGGATCTACCTTTTGGTTTGTAAAAATTAAACCTTATCATGGATCCATAGTTTTGACAAGGATCACTGTTTGGGTTCCATAATCTAGACCTTAGTGTGGAAAGTTTATAGATTTTTATAAATGGTCGAAAGAGTGACAGGATGTCCGTAAAAGTCAAGCGTTTCCGCGTGTAAAGTTTTAAGTTTTGGTCTAAGCGGGCAAGGGGTGTTACAGTAAACACCCTTTCGAAACTGATTAAAAACTTATATATGTTTCGAGTGGGCTCAAAAGCCCAATAAGCTAATAATATGCTAACCGAATAAGCTGGATATATAAGCCCTTTTGATATGAATTTGTAACATTAAAAATGACCCCAAGAACAAGCCCAACTTGTCTTAAAGCCCACGGATCTTAAAACGTTAATGGGCCTTTAATATTAGCTCGTTAGAGCCCAATAATAGAAAAATAAGCCATTTTAGCTAATAAACAGTTGATTTTAACTTGAATAAGCTTTTATAAGCTACTGAGACTTTCGGATTAATTTTCCCCATCTTTTTGTGATTTTTGGACTAAATTTGCAAATAGTTTCAACTAGAGGGACTAAAACTGCCAACTATGAAAAACTGTGATTAAAACTGTAAAAACAGTAACTTTAGGGTAGAAACTGTAAATACATTAAACTATAAGCTCAGAATGTCATTTTGGATGATTATGGACTAAAAATGTAAATTATATATAACCAAGGACTAACGGTGTAACGCTAACTCCGTTAGGGTGGAAAATGTAAAAACAGTAAAAGATCAAGGACCAACAGAAACTTTATTACATTTTCATTTCTATTTTGTATTTTACACTTCTCCGTATTTTCACGTGCATTTTTACGTTTCGTTCACTTAATTAATAACGTTACGTTATATTTATATATAACGAGTTTTAACGATTTAACTTAACGTTTTGTTTCACCACTTTCGAAGAAACGATATTATTGGATTTAAAGACATAAAAATAAGATAATATTATATATAATATTATTTTTGAACTTTAAGAATTTTAAGCATATCACACTCACATCACCAATCAAATCATTATCCGTTACTCACTTTCACAATCACTATTCGTATTAAGTCAAATTCTCAGACTTTACCATTATTCAGATCGTGTGTTGGAGCCGTTCCCATAACTTACTTGAATTTACATTTCACCTTGCCAGTTACGCTCAAGGTGAGTCATAGCCCCACTTTTACTATTATTACTTGCTTTACATTGGGGTGAGAAACATGCAAAACACTTTTTAAGGAACGACACTATACTCATGTTTTATTAAACTATTACGTAACGATTAGCCTAAGCATTGTATCCCCTTCATGCCCAAACTCATGAACCGTCAATTCCACTTGGGAAGCGCGAATGCTATAAATAGATCTATTGTGGATGACACCCCCGTTCGGTTTGGTCAGGTCGACCAAATGCGAGCGTATAACATGTCGAATCACGAGTGTCTCGGGATAGACACTTACAAGGGCCTTTATTTAATGTGCTTCTAGAGCATGCATATTGTCAAGCTTCGGTTGCATGAACTTAGTGCTAGCGTAATATACATTTATATTGATGTGTCATCATATTTGTTGTGATGGTCACATGCTTCTACTATGGTTCAACTCTACTGCTTTATATAAACCTATGAACTCACCAACCATTGTGTTGACACTTTTTAGCATGTTTTTCTCAGGTGTTTAGTTGTTTGATATATGATGAAGCAAGGCATACTTTCGGAGTGTACACATAACACTCATGACCAGAGTTTTTGTACTATGGGACAACTTAAAACTATTATGGGCCTTGTTTTCCGCATTTCAATTATGTAAAACTTATGTTTAATTAATGAAGTTTTTTAAAACGGATTTGATAAATTCGTTCTCTATTACTTGTGTTATGATCCAACTAAGTAGCACCCCAGATATTATTTCTGCTGCGATCTGATTTGGGGGTGTTACAGCTGCAACTTTCTGTTTGATCTCGTGGGCGGTTGAGAAAATGGGTCTGACCTATCCATCCATGTTCAACCCCTTATCTGTGATTTTTGCGGCTATAACCGAAGCTCTTTTTCTGGGACAGGATTGAGTGTCGGAAGGTATGCAAGTATTGTTGGATCCATCTTTTGGTTAACTTTTATTCATGATTTGTAATACATGTGAATATATGGCGATGGCAGTTTGTTAGGGATAAGTGTGATCATAGCATGTTTGTACTTGCATGTTTTTATGGGGAAAGAACATGGAAATTAGAAGAATAAGCTGCTACTTGGGTCAGGATGATGAGCTAAAGGAGGCTGTGAATTTGCAATCGAAAGGGATGGTGGTGCCAACTCCAAATCATATTGATATGACAAATATATGGTGCTAAACGATCATTTTAATGTAGATCATGTACCTTAGAGCTTTAGGTATGGTGGCATACCAAAAGTCCTCATTTGGGGCCCACGGGGTGCCACATCACTTTAAGAAACCCACTTCTACAATCCCCTTATCACAACTAACCTCAACTTACTCATTTGGGTCCCACATACACACTTATTCACACACACAAACCATTATAAATAAATAATAAAAAAAAAGTACAAAATTTATGCTCGCCGTCTGCACGACGAGAAGGGAAATGAGGAGCTTTGGCTAGATGGTGTGGTGTGGTGGCTAGCTATGGCGAAGGTGCCATATCATTGTGGCGAGCTCCAACGAGCACCACGCCTAGAGCTCTTACAAGAAAACTCAGTGAAATTCAATTCTAAAAGATTTTAGATTTGATGTAAGTTGAAAAAGTAATTTTATTATCATCTCAAATGCACATTTTGAAATAAAAATGTCTTTGATTACCTGATTATTTCAACCTAAAATAAGCACATAAATAAGAAGAAAGAAAAAAAGTTGTTTGGATATATAACGTGTTGGGATATGAACAAGTTCAAACACCGTTTGTCTAGAGTATGCATGAGCCCATGGGGACACACACGTTTATACGAAAAACGGTTTCTAGTGAAAAGCTTATATTAAACGTTTAACTAAAAGTTACTTAAACTAAATAAACGTTGGACGATAGTTAAAGGACCAAAGAGTAAACGAGAGCAAAGTAATTTCCGGATCCTTCCTTTTGCATGGGACGATCGGTTGGATGAATGGTGGTTCACATGCTCAGATTGCTGGTTGGGACACTTGTCATACAAGATGGAGCACATATCTAACAAACTGGAATCCCACCTTCCAAGGCAAATCTTATTGGGGCAACTGAGATTCAAGTAAATCACTTTACCTTCAATGCTGATTCTTGAGGACAAGAATGTTTTCAAGGGGAGTATATTGATGTGAGCCAAATGCTAGAAGTCAACCAATGGTCAAAGTCAACTAAGAGTCAAAGTTTGTTAGCACTCAGTTTAGGCGGGAAAAGTCGTTGCCTTCCTCCTTCCTCCCTTATAAATACCCAATCATTGTATCATTTCCATTCATTCAGAAATATAACAAACTTTCCTCCTCTCATTTCTCTCTTCTTTAATCCTCTCAATTCACATATCATTGTAATTCATCATTTCTATAATAAATCACATTTAGCCTTTTAATCTTCTCTTTCTCCATAAGATTCTTTGGTTAATTGTATTTGGATCCTATCACATGCCTATGTTAGTGAACCGATTTCTGGAAATCCTAAGCCGTTCTAGAACTTAACATAGTGAAACACCAAATTATGCTATATTACCATATATTGCTTAATCGTAGATGATTTTTGTCTATAAAACATAAAAGGCCCTGCTTGATGATTACGCTTGTGACATCTCAGTGGGATTTTGAAATTGCTAAGCTAACAAGCCAGCTCAATAGATCAAAACTTAATAGAGGCAACCCCAACCGAGAAGCTCTTTAAGAACTAACAAAAAAGGGCTTTTGCGGGATCTATTGAGCAATCCAATCAATAAATAATTGCACATGACCCATAAGCTATAACAGATCTCGCTAACTCCATGTACATTTTCATATAGGTCATCTAATCTACATGTAGCCAACCCAACTTAGTAGGAAAAAAAACCAAGTACACCAGCATCAAACAGCTACCTTTAAAAATAGTTGAACTTCCATTCATAGCGGTTAGCCCTTTGAAAGGCTCATTACAACTTACAACTTAGTAGGTCCTTGGGGTGATTTAAGGGGTGTGTGTGTTTTAGAGCAAGCAAACCGAGAAACAGTTACACAAATGACAAAACCACCCGCAATTGCTAATATCATTACCTCCATATACGCTTAATTTCCAAATTATCTAGTGTCTACCTATATAATGTTTGTTCTAAGCGTACAATAAACCCACAAATTTAAGAACACAAGTATTACCACGTTTGATGGTTTAATTTGCATTTTAACGTTACACAAAACGCCCTAAAACAGAAAAACTATGCATACCGACACCAAGACTTAGAACCGCAATTTAAAGGAATCATCCAATGATGGCCATATTTGTTATTCTTAGATCCGCAATGTACATACTAATGCGAAAAACTTTTTGACAACTAATTTCGAAACTAACTCGTAAAATTAATCACATATTCCATCCTACTGGTTATAAATCAAATATAAGTGTATTAGAAAAATCTTGACAAATAGGATCAAGGGTGGCCTGGATAAACTTGTTAATATGAATCACAGTGCTTTCATCCAAGGGAGGCATATTCAGGATAATATTTTGCTTACACAAGAAATTCTTAAAGGGTATAATAGGAAGGGTGGTTCAAAGAAATGTTCTTTAAAGATAGATATTGCCAAAGCCTATGACACAGTAAGTTGGGAGTTTCTTAGAGCCGTTCTGGTGAAATTTGGTTTCCATTTGAAAATGATAGAATGGATCTATACTTGCATTTCAACTTTAGCTTTCTTAATCTGTGTAAATGTGAGATTCATGGATACTTTAAAGGTGGTAGAGGTCTTAGGCAGGGTGATCCCATATCTCCCTACCTTTTTACCTTAGTCATGGAAGTTTTTTCTCTCATCATGGCAAGGAACACACAAACTTCCACTGAATTTAAGTTTCATGTTGGGTGTAGAGAGCTTAAACTTACTCATTTGTGCTTTGCTGATGACTTGTTGGTTATGTGCTATGGGGATGTTGCATCAGTAAAAGTTATAAAGCAATCTTTGGAGGAATTCAGTAAAGTTTCTGGCCTTAATCCTAATATGAGCAAAAGTACCATTTTTTTCAGTAATCTTAATGAGGGAGAGAAGAGAAACATTCTAAATGTTCTTCCATTCCAAGTTGGTACTTTTCCAGTCAAATATTTGGGGGTTCCTTTGATCACCAAAAGGCTCAGTCAAGAGGAATGTAAACAACTTGTGGATAAAGTCAAAGCTAGAATTGGAGATTGGAAGAATAAATTTCTCTCCTATGCTGGAAGAATGCAATTGATTGCTTCTGTCCTTGGGTCAATGCAAGTTTATTGGGCTGCAGTCTTCTTACTCCCTAAGTCAACTGTAAAAGACATTGAGAAACTTCTTAAAGGTTTTTTGTGGTGTCAGGGGGATCTTGCTAGGGGCAAAGCTAAGATTGCATGGAAAACTATATGTAAGCCTAAAATTCAAGGTGGTTTGGGTTTTAAAAGTTTGTGCAGATGGAATGAAGTTTTACTTACTAAGCATGTGTGGAACATTGCCTCTCACAAGGAAAGCCTATGGGTCAAATGGGTTCATATGGTGAAATTAAGAGGTAGAAGTTTATGGGAAGTGGAGGTTGAACATAATGATAGTTGGATGTGGAAGGTGTTTCTAGACCTTAGAGAAGATGCTAAAAAGCATATTGAATATAACATTGGCAATGGTAAAAAAACTGCGGTCTGGTATGATAAATGGAATGAGATTGGCCCTTTATGTCAAAGAATTAGTAGAAGAGATGTTTATGAGGCAAGATTTTCCAACAATGCTACTGTTGCAGATGTTATTGTGAATGGTCAATGGGCTTGGAAGGATGTGTGGGCTGATAAATTCCCTGATATAGTTAATCTCAATGTGCCAAATATTATTGATAAAGAAGATGAAGCTGTTTGGAGAAGCAAGAGTGGGGACATCAAACAGTTTTCCATTAAACAAGTGTGGGATGACTTTAGAGAACACATTCCTGATGTGAGGTGGAGTAATCTTGTATGGTTCTCTCAAGGTATTCCTAGTCATATGTTTGTGTTATGGATGGCTATCCATGGAAGATTGCAGACCCAAGACAGATTACACAAGTGGAATAAAGATGACAGTATGAGATGTGCCTTATGCAATTCTTGTATGGACTCTCATGCTCATCTTTTTTTCCAATGTACATATGCAGAAAGAATATGGAGTGCTCTTAAAAGGAAGATATTTGCAACTGATCTTCCTTTGGATTGGGGGGATCTAATTAATGCCATGGCCACAAGATTCAAGAACAAAAACATAAGAAGTATTGTGAGCAAAATTGTTCTAGGAGCTGGGGTGTACTATATATGGTAAGAGAGAAATAAGAGGCAGTTCACTTCTGAAAAAAGGCCTGCTGAAAATTTACTTGAAACCATATTGGAATCTGTGAAACTAAGACTCATGAGCATCAGGGTTTTAAACTCTATACAAGTCAACAATGTGGCAAGAGAATGGGATATCAAGTTTAAAAATGTTCATCTCAACAAATAATTGTTGAAGTCTGTGCAGTAAATGGGTGTTTTGCATAACTGGTTTTCAGCAGATGGCTAGTACCTTGGTGTTTTGAGATTCATATTTTGAGTCTTCATAGCATCATAAAGTAGTATCCTGCTGATGGGAGGTCAAATTCTTATTGATGATTGAGCAATACTGTTCTGAATGTGTCTGGAATCAGAGAGTTCTTAAAAGTGCAGAGGTGAATTGTTAACTCTGCTAATTCTCAGGTTTTTAACCTTCTCTGCAATTTCTTTGCATTAGAAATTGACTCAGATTGAGCTCACTATTAGATGAAGGCTCTGTACCTTGGTTTCTAAAATAGTCCATGGCTGTTTTGGCCTATTCAACCCCATGGTAGGTCTTTGTTAGATAACTAATGAGAGTGTTTGGGTTAAGATAGTTTATGCTCTATTTTTTAATCCATAAAGTGAGTTACCATCTATGAAGGGTATTAGTGAGCTGGTGGGCAGTACATGTTACTAGGAATTGTGAGGAGTGAAAGATGAACCTACATGGTCCTAGTTATGTACTGCTAAAGGAGGTAATGGTTGGTCCTCACTGTAAGGTGTGTGTTCCCAGATGGGTGAAGCCATTTTTGAGATGGAAATGTAGCTCATTTGGTATAGCCCTTACAGTGGAGGGGTGAAGGGTTCCTAATGAAGCCATTAACCTGTACTATCTTGGTCATTGTGGTGGGAGGTTGAATGATCAAGGTGGGAAGGGTAAGATGGAAATGTAGTTAGATGGTTGTTGGTGCATGGAAAGGTGAATTTGAGAGCTGCATAGTAGCCTGCAAATGTGTGAATTTGCCTGCAGTGACTGGAATGAAATGTTGTCTGTTATTCTATGGAATGATGGTCTGAGATAGTTTTTAGATAGTCTGAATTAGAGAATTGGTATTATAGTGTTGAATATAGTTTGATGTTTATGTAAAAAAGAAGAGTATAGGCATGTCTATCACTCTTTCTTCATTGATGTAAATAGTTTGTGATGATTAATATAATTCACCTTTTGCACCAAAAAAATCAAATATAAATTAACTAATAACCTGTTAAAGTACATTAAACTAACAAAATAATAAAGGATCCAGTAATAAATCATAAACCCTAACACAATCAATATAGTAAACCTAAACTAAAGCATGATCGATATTTTTGTTTACCTGACGCTTGGGAAGACAAAAGAAGACTATGCAAACTAGCTATAGCTATACTAACTGGTAGAACAGAAACGCTGAAACTTGAATATATGGATCGAAGTCTTGGGGATACAATTCGATGGTTGATATAATGCATGTAATTATAAGAGAACAAAACTATATAAAAGGAATCCTTAAATAAAGATGTTTTAATTTGGGCCTTAAATAAAGATGTTTTAATTTTTTATTTGAGCCTTATTTGGGCCTAAAGATCTAAATCGGTCATACATTCGTTAAAATAATATGTTTTGATTTTTGTTTTGGATAAACCGAAAACCGAATTCATATAAATATAAATATGATTTAGGATCATTTGAGGACAAAACTTTATTTAGATACCAAGGGATCAATCCCCACCCTCCATCTTCATTTGATCTAATGGTTGAGATTTAATATATGCTTTACACTATAAGGGCATTTTTGTCCATATAAAAGTATTTTTTTTCTAATATCAGCTCATTCAAAACACACACATAAACTGTGTGCTTTTTACATCACGTTTTTTCTCTCGATTATAACTACATCACGGTCATCACGAATCATAATTTTTTCCTTCAATTCATCAATCGATCGTCTAATTTTTGATTTCGTTAACATCAGGTTGTTCTTTATCACATATTTTTCTTCAGATCCGGTTTTTGATTCGTTTATTTAGGTGATTGATCTCAATAAGCTTATTAGTTATCATCAATTGAAGTTATTGTGCTGAATTATAAGCTAACTTATTCATATTATTCTCTAATCATCAGGTATTATGGATTCGATTGAAATAAGTGAGCAAAGCTGTTTCGTTTGATGTCGTTGAGCAAAATTCTGTTTCGTGTGATATTGTTGATGAGATTTCTATTTCGTCTGATGCCGATCTTACTGATAAGTTTTGAGTAAGCTATATAATTAAGCAGTTTTAAGTTTTGAATAAGTTAGCAGTTAGCATTTGATTGAATTAAGGTGCTAATATAATTAAGCAGTTTTAAATTTTGATTTGAATTAGTGTGAATAAGCAGTTTTAAGTTTTGATTAAATTAGTGTGAATAAGCTATATAATTAAGCAGAGTTTGTGTGGACCGAGTCTCATTCAAAGAGACTGAAAGTTAAGCTGCGTGTTCAAAAGGAAGTTTTGAATGGTGCGGTTCTTGAACAAGCTTATGTTGTTGAGTATGTGGTTCATGATCAGATGTGTGACTCGTGTTCTCGAGGTCAAGCTAACCCTGATCAGTGGGTGGCTGCAGTGCAGTTAAGACAACATGTTCCACACCGAAGAACGTTCTTTTACTTGGAACAACTTATCCTTAAACACGATGCAGCTGTTCGTGCTATCAGGATTAAACAAATGGATCAAGGGATTGATTTCTTAGATTTTTGTTTGAATCTACAATTATTCATCTTATTTTTTGTCATATTGAGCGGGTATATTTATCTTAACTATTTTATTTATCTGTACAGTCGGCAATAAATTTGCAAGATTTCAGAGATGCCGAGCCTGATATTCTAGTACACTCAGTTCCTGATATCGTTGCTCACTTCAGTGAGGATACAATGCACTGTAATCATGCGCTTAGATCTCTATGCAAAAAGATTGGATTTCATGTTGAGGTAGTAGTTAGTATATTTTAATTTCAGCACATATTTTGTTAAACTTGAAATTTGTAGAACCTAAGACCTTGATAGATCTTTGAGCGCTCGTGGATCATTAGTAATGTTTATGTAATCACAAACACACTAATAGAAAGTCTCTAATACTTGTATTCTAAAGCGGAAATTAAACACAAGTAAGAACACAGATAACTAAGAACGTTTGATCCTCTATGGATCTTTGATTAATACTAAGAACTTGTTTTTCTAAACTCGTACATAATACATAATAATGTGTTCCTTTTATACACAAGGAACCCTAAACAGTTTCACAAGAAACCCTAAACCGTTTCACAAGAAACGTATATTCTAAAAACTAATAGAAGATATGCATTATAATTTCCTAATAAAACTCGTGCATATCCTAACTAATAACAAAATACGCGGAGTATCTATATCAGCAGAAACAAACTACGCAGAATCTCTACTTCCGCAGAAACACTTCTTCAGCAGAATCCAACACTTCAGCAGATTCCGTCAGCAGTAACCTTCAGCAGAATTCGTCCTTAGCAGAATTCCCAACAATCCTCCCCTAATCTTGAATTTGACATGGTTAAGTTCAAGATTCTTGATAGATCTTTAACACTTCAGAAAAAGAGGATTGAATTCGAACATCAACAACAAAGAATCAAATGAACCATATCTATATGAATGGCAAAACTTAAAACTTCAGGTCTTTGCAGCAAAAAATGACAGAATGTACATCAAAACATGTAAGTTTCATACTATTCTCATCACTTCCAGGTGTGTTAACTCCTGTGAGAGGTGAATCATTGAAAATAATGGATTTGATGTCTCTTTACCAATAGCCATTACTACTGGAGTAGCCAAATGTTTAAGTTCGAAAACTATGGTACACTAATAACCATATGATTTTTAGCAAATCATCAGCTATAAACGGATTTGAGATGTCTTTACCTGTAGCCGTTTGCTCAGGACTAGTCAATTCTTGGTTTCAACTAAACCTTGGTGAATTGAATACCAAATATGGATACCAAATGTCTTTACCACAAACCATACTTTTGTGGACTAGCCAATTCTTTGGATCCCATAAATGGTTACATCCATGGTGAATTGAGAACCATTTCAACTCTCAGAACTTAATCATGGGTGAGTTGAAGTACCCTATAGCTTTGAGCAAGCTATTACAGCTATCAACAGATTTGATGTGTCTTTACCAAAGCTGTACCCTTTGGACTAGCCAACTCTTTGATGGACACAAGTCACATCTGGTGAGTTGATAACCATCAACAGAGTGATGTACAACAAACCTGCAGAAAAGTTAGTACAAATATACAAAGGTTTTTTTTTTTTTTTTTTTTTTTTTTTTTTTTTTTTTTTTTTTTTTTACTAAGAAATAAATGAAATAAAATAAAATAAGATACAAAATAATACAAAATACCAGAATCAAGTAGAAGCTTTGTGTTGCAGAAGCTTGGACTTGATTAACCCAACCAGCTGTTCAGCATGAGTCTTATCATTTGCCACTGGATGAGGAGGAACTTCCAATTTTCTTCTAAGCATACGTTTCATCAGAGTAATGGACCAAGGATAATGCTGATCAGAAAACATACATACCCTAATGCCAGACTTTGTTTCAACAACATGCACATAAGGCATAGGGTAAAACCTCCAAGTATCAACCTTCCATTTGTATGAATTCTCCCAAATTGAGTAGCCTTTGCCATTAGGAGAGTGGAGAATGAAACAGAACTTGCAGATCTCCCAACAAGTACAAACCAGCACCCTGTGGTGTATGAGAGGCATAATACTCTGTGACCAGTCTATAGAGAGTATGCAAATCTTGCCTATCCACCAAGTGAAGTATTTCTTGCAAGAAAGTAAACTGCATATAGGAATGATCTTGCCTAAAGATGGTGTTAATCTGTCCATCTGTCAATGTCCATTTGACCAACACATTGTAAGAACCCTCAGGAAATGTCTCAGAAGAACCCACTTTAATAAAGGTTGTATCAGCAGCCTTGAGATCCACATGCTTAGAAGAACTCCCCTTGTGAGACTGATGTGCTCTAGAAACCTGCTTCCTAGCTAATCTCACTGATCTTCTGATGGCAATATGTCTTCTGTGTGCCATCCTTTTCTTCCTCCTTCCAGGTATATATATCCCCATAGAACGAACATTTTCAGATGCACCAGAAGCATCTTCAGGAGGAATAGAAGATGTAGGAACAGAACCACCTGCTTCATACAACTTCTCAACATCTTCTCTGGCCTTTCCAGCCTCAGCAGCTTCTAGTTCAACTTTCCTCACCAGATCTGCATTGTAGTTGGAAATAAGTGATCCGTCTTGTGCAGCAGATGCAGAAGAAGGAATGGTAGCAGCCTCAGTAGAGATGTCAGCAGCACTGGGTATAGATTCAGGAGAAACAGGAACAGAAAGATTCTCAGGAACCATTGATGGTTGTTTCTCAGAAGCTTCCTCAATAGAAATAGTAGATGCTGCAGCAGATTCAGCAGATTGGTTGCCTTCAGGAGTTGCCTTAGCAGAAACAGCTTGAGTGTGCAGCTGTTCTTTATCACCAGAAGATGAAGTACCAAGCTCAACTGTCTTGATCCTTTTAGCTTCTGGAGCATCCATACATGAAGTAGGCCTCTTCAATTGAGTAGGAGGTGAGTGAATAGTCTTCATAATCTGATTATATATTCGATGCAAGTCAGATTCAGGTAAGGCCCAGACTTGCTTCTTGGTCAAAGTAGAGTGATATACAGAAGTATATTGGTTATAGACCACATTTCTCATATAATTCTTCTTTTGTGCCTCAGTCTGGGTTTTATCTTTCTTAGCTTTGGCCTTCTGTGCAGCAATAGCCTTTCTCTTTTCTGCTGCAGCTTTCTTCTTTTGTTGACCAAGAGCCACCATTTGTGCAGCAAAGTTGTCACTATCAAAATCAGCTCCCAAGATGCTTTGAGCCAAAGTAGAATTGGAAGCAGCTTGTAGAGTATAAGAATCCCATTGCTCATCAGTAAAATGAACTGATTGCTCATCCAGTTCTCTTTGCCTTTTAGGAGGCAAATTTGTAGTAAACTGAGCTGTCATCTTTTGTGCCAATGCTTGACTCTTCATCATATCCTCATACTCTTTCACCAGTCTAGCTTGCCCCTTCCTCTCTTTGTCACTCACAAGATCTGTACCAAGATCTTCATCAACCATCACTCCTTTCTCATTGCCAGAGATGTCAACACTTGGAACTTGAGTAGCAGGCTCATCAGAAGAATCATTATGAGAGATATCAACAATAGGAACTCTGTCAATATTCTCAGAAGAAATACCAAGAGAAGCATCAGTAGAAACATGTTGAGTGGTAGTATCAACATGTGTAGTAGAAACCTCAGCATCAGGATTCAAGACAAAAGATCTCCCAGCAACAAATACTTTAGGAGAAACTTCAGAAGGTGTGATATCAGCAGAAGCAACATCAATCATTGATTCATCTGCCTAAAAATGATCACCATCAACTTGTTCTTGAACAACATTCAAACTTGGCATCTTAGAATCCTTGCTCAAATAATGTCTTCCCCTCTTTCTATAGAACTTGATCTGCTCTTTTGGTTGTGATGATTCAACAGCTTTGGGTGAAGAAGTATGAGTCTGCTGAGCAGCTTCAGCCAATATCTCAAGAGAATCCAACTGTACATCTTCTTGTTCTTCATCAGAGACATACACAAACTTCCTTTTCTTTGTCTGCCCAAGTTGAACTTCTAACTCCTGAATCTTCTTTTTCAACCTCACAATCTCCCCACCAAGTGAGGATCTGGTATCAGCAAGCTCCTTCTTCAACTTCTCAACTTCTTGAACATTCCTGTTGAGCAAATTATATAGAGAAGTGAGAGTAATAGGGTCCTCAGCTCCACCAGCAGATTGCTCAGTGGTTATGGGAGCTTCATTGGGCCTTTCAGGAGAAAGAGTAATATGCTCAAAATTAGGAGAGCTTTCATCAATTGGTTCTCTAATAGAGCTAGGTGTGGACAGTCTGGTAGTCTCATATTCGAGAGGTGTAGGCACCTGAGTGTCAAGAGACTGAAGTGTTTCCTCAACCTCAGGAACAAGCTCACCAGGAGCTTCATGAGTTGGTGATGGACTAGGACTAGGGAACACAGGTAGAGGTGAAGGTGGAGGTTGGTCAGGAGAAACAATTGGTGCTTCAGCAGTTGTGGAAGGACCCTCATCCCTTTCCACTAATGGATTACCATCAGCAGTAACACTTGGAAATGATGGAGTACCATCATCAGCAGCATTGAGAGATGGTGGAGCACCAGCAGCATTACCCTCATCAGCATCATCATTGCCATGTGGCAACATAGCTGGTAGCAGAGGGTGATGTGCCCCAACATAGTGAGTTTTCATTGAAGCAAACAATTTAGCACTAAGAGCTCCTATGGGATAATGGCCTCTGTCTTGGGTGTTTATGTCTAAAATTATTTGAAGAAACCTAGGGTACATGAGAAACTTATGCCTTTTCTTTTGAATATTTTCAACCATATTATCAAAAATAAACTTAGAGAAATTATAAGTTAAACCCTGTGATAGACATACTATACCACAACCCAATTGGGTAGAGAATTGATCCCATCCTCCAGACTTGTTGCTGATGCACTGAAGCAATGTGTGCACCAAAAACCTCCACATGGGGCAAAACTTGTTCTTGAGCCACATAACTGTATTCGTACTTTGATAACCAGCAGCTCTTAGCCCAGCAAGTATCTCACCAGAGTTGGTGTGATAGACACCACCTTCATCATCCAGTTGCAATCTTGTACTAATCAACGACTCAGTCACCACATACTCTGCTCCATCAATCATTGCAACAATCTCTGTGTCAGAACATTTTTCCGCAGATGCCCAAAATTGCTTGACCAAAGATTCATGTACCACATCTGGATAATGAGTCAGTGCATAATGAATCTTGGAACGCTTCAAGAAATCCACCATAGGTTCATACATTTCATGTCCCTTTGCTTTTCCCAGAAAAGCAACTTTGTTGTGATCCTTCTTAAATTGAAGTGCCGCTATAGAAGAAAGTTTGAGAATTGGTTATGAATCGAGTAAATGGTTGAAGGGTTTAAATTGGTTGAAGAGAGAATTAGTTGATTTTGGGCAAAGATTATGCGGAGTAGGTTATAAATAGAAGTTACCAAATATGGTCAAGAATATTGGAACTAATTGTTGACCGGATCTGACGTGTCAAGTAACTCCTAATAATTTCGAAATCAACGCTTCAGCAGAATCAAGGTCAATCTGCTGATATGAAAAGTCAATCAGCAGAATCACCCTTTGGTAAAAATATCTATGGTAAGTAACCGTTGCACATTACCGTCAAACCGTAACTCCGTCTATAAAATAACCCCAAATCACAATCTGCACATATCAATTAAACCCAATTTACCATCAAACCCTCATTCAATCAAAATCAATCATCAACACCATGAACAACCAGCCAGAAGTAATTGATCTCACCTCTGAGTCATCATCAGACTCAGGAGATAACATTCCCCACTCACCACCAAAACACCAAGCCTCCCAATCATCCTCACGACCTTCCCGTAGAAGGTATGGTCGTACCAGAGAACAAGCCCGAAAGAGAAAACATGATGTGGGCTCATCAAGCAGACCAATCAACCCACCCAAAACTCCATCATCATCATCATCCACTGAGGATACTCGTCTGTTATTTCGATACCCCTATCAAGATGAACCTCGTCCTTTGAAGTCCCTCTTTCTCCCTTCATCTGAAGATGATAGAGTGGTGAATCCAAGTGATTCATCTAGGGGCTCTGACGACTCCACAGAGCGTCTAGAGCCAATCTTCAATAGATTGGTGAGAGAGGAAGAGGAGAGGGAAGCAGCAACAGCAGGTGGAGAGAGTCCCCAACCTTCACAACCCCAACCTAGGCCACACACAAGAAATCCACCACTCCCAGTGACAAGGGAGGTGGTTATTGGTCTTCCTGCTCCAAGGTCTGGTGTTTCATGCCATAGAAACAAAGGAAAGGGCAA
The DNA here is from genome assembly GCA_021014915.2 of Artemisia tridentata subsp. tridentata. Classification (NCBI taxonomy): domain Eukaryota; kingdom Viridiplantae; phylum Streptophyta; class Magnoliopsida; order Asterales; family Asteraceae; genus Artemisia; species Artemisia tridentata. The sequence continues at coordinate 438,673,295 of CP139504.1, read as the reverse complement.
GGGTGCAGAGGTGACCGGAAAAGGAAAAGGTAAAATGGAGTAGGTGATGATGAGATGTTGTCACGGACCAAAGATATAAAATTAGGTTCTTCAGCATCTTCATTCCTGGTCATGCATCTCCAACAGCTTTTGAAATCATGATTATAGTATCTAGAGTCTGTGTAGGTTATCTTGTATAGGAATGGTCTTTTATTTCAATTTGAAGTTGTTTGTAAGCTGTAATTTCTTTGAATGAATGAACAACTTTTCTTTTATCTTTCAATGATTATCACTTGAACTGTGCTTCAGCACTTCCATTCAGCAGAAACAATCTTTAAGCTTACTTGACCATGTCCCATTTAACCAATCTTGGTGAACTTCAACTTAAGATCAGCAACTACACATCAAGGCATTCTGCAAAACAGACACATAACAGCAAACAAACCAAACCATACAAAACTTAAAGTACATTAGTCGGTTAGTGTGTTAGCAAACATAATCTACAAAATATTACAAGTTTTACAACAACAATCCTCCCCTGAGGCATATGCCTCCCCTGAGGCTTATGCCTCCCCTCAAACTTAGCATTTAAGGGTTAACCATCCCAATATGGACAACTAAGTGTTGAAACCTAGGTCCATCAAAAGCCTTTGTCAATAAATCTGCCACATTATCATCTGTGTGAATCTTAACCACCTTAATCAAATGTTTTTCATATGCATCTCTTATAAAATGATGCCTGATTTCAATATGCTTAGTTCTATTATGAAAAACTGGATTTTTGACAATGCATATGGTACTTTGATTATCAATAAAGATTGTGGTGTTCATAAAATTAAACCCATAATCCAACAATTGATTTTGTATCCAAAGAACCTGTCCACAACAATTGGCAGCAGCAACATACTCTGCTTCAGTAGATGAGGTAGCAACAATAGTTTGTTTCTTGCATTGCCAAGAAATCAATCTTCTTCCAAGAAATTGGCAACCTCCAGTTGTGGATCTCCTATCCAGATTTGCACCAGCATAATCACTATCACTATATGCTTCCAACTTAAAAGGAGACTCTTTTGGGTACCAAAGACCTAAGTTGGGTTGGCCTTTGAGGTACTTGAAGATCTTTTTGACTGCACTCAAATGGGAAGTAAGTGGAGTGACCTGATGTCTAGAACAAGCACTCACAGCAAATGTGATGTCAGGCCTTGAAGCTGTCAAGTACATCAATGAACCAATCATGGATCTGTATAGGTGAACATTCACTGCAGGATCTGGTTCAAGATTGTTCTTTGGTTTTGGAGCTTCATAAGGTGTAGTGGCAGTTCTGACATTTTCCATATCAAACTTCTTCAAGATATCTTTCACATATTTATCCTGACTGATAAAGATACCATCTTGTTTCTGCTGAACTTGTAGACCTAAAAAGAAAGTAAGCTCCCCCATAGCACTCATCTGAAATTCTCCCTTCATCAATTCCTCAAACTCTCTGCACCATGCTTCTTTAGTGGAGCCAAAGATAATATGTTGGGAATAAAATGTTCAAAGTCAAAGAGCCTGCCAAAGAAGTTGAAGAGCCTGCTAGTTGATTTTGAAGTATATGAAGATGTTCTACCAGTACCTTCTGGGTAGAAGGTACTGCTAGTTGATGAAGAGCCTGCCAAGCTTATGTCAAGTCGATTAGATATTTTGTAATAGATATTTAGTTGAATTATTAGTCTTTGTACATTGTTATACGTTATGTAGAAGTAGTTTAGTCTTCTGTGAACCACAGAAGAATATGGCAGAGTTGTACATTGGTAGTTTTATTTAATTGTAGGCGCCAATATAGTCAAAGTATAGTTTTATATTCAACCACTTGACAATCTTGTAATAAGATATCCTTATCTTATAAAAGGATATCTTAGTCACCACTTCATGCATGCATCTTTACCAACTATTAACCAAAACCAAACTATCTCTCAAGTAACTTAGTTACTTTAATTCACAAATCCTTTTACAATCTAAGATTCAAGATTACTTTGTAATCCCGGTGATATTTAGATCATCCGTATTATTTCATCAATAATATTGAATCGTTTTGTGTTAACCAAAGTTGTGTTCTTTGTTCATTGCATTCTCACGTTTACTTAAACTCACCACCTTGTGTTCTTTTAAGTGTGTTGTAGTAGATTCCGCATGCTAAACACATTCAATACATAAATATCTCAACAAACAAAACCGTTCCACAAGTGGTATCAGAGCTAGGCTTGATATTTACTAATTTAAAAGAACAATGGATGTTGAGCATATTCAAACAAATGTTGCAGCTAAACTTCCATTACTTAAGCAAAATGAGTTTGAAATGTGGCGACTAAGGGTAGAACAATACTTTCAAGTGCAGGACTATGCACTTTGGGAGATCATTGAACAAGGAAACTCATTTAAACCCTCAATCACCACTACAACAGTAAATGATGCTCTTGTAACACGAATGCAAGACCAACCATCAAATGCAGATGAAAGAATTCAGAAGAGAAATGATCTAAAGGCAAGGAGTATGTTACTGATGACTATTCCAAATGATCAACTTCTGATCTTTAACAAATACAAAGATGCCAAAACCCTTTTTGAAGCTATTGTGGCTAGGTTTGGTGGTAATGATGCTACCAAGAAAACACAGAAAACACTTCTCAAACAACAATTTGAGAACTTCACAGCCACAACCAATGAGTCTTTGGACAGTATGTTCAATAGACTTCAGAAGCTTGCAAGTTAGTTAGCCATCCATGAAGTGATGATAACTCAAGAAGACCTAAACTCTAAATTTCTTAGGAGTTTACCTTCAGAATGGTCCATGCATGTCATTGTCTGGAAGAACAAGCCAGATATTGACCAGATGAGTCTCAATGATCTCTACAACAATTTCAAAATTGTAGAACATGAAGTAAAGAAGACTACTGGGTCAAGTTCAGGAAATATGGCATTTGTTTCATCACCAAGCATCTCAAAGGCTGATAATGAAGAAAAAGGTGGCAGAGAAGAAGGTACTGCCAACACAACCTTTGGTACTGCTAGTACTTCTAGTAGTACCAAATCCATTTTAGATGAAACAATTGGGTGTGCTTTTCTTACATCTCAACATAATGGGTCCGTATTAACATTTGAAGATCTTCAAGAGATTCATCCTGATGATCTTGAAGTGATGGACATAAAGTGGCAACTTTCACTTTTAAGCATTAGAGCTAAGAAGTTGTTGATGAGGACTGGCAAGAAGATAATGATAAATGGAAATGAGCCTGCTGGCTATGATAAGTCAAAGGTGGAGTGTTACAACTGCCACATGAAAGGTCACTACTCTAGAGAGTGTAGAAGACCTAAGAAGCAGGATGACAAGGGTAGAGGGTTTGACAACAGAAATAAAGAAAGCTTTGAGAAGAGAGGAAGCTTTGAAAGCAAGAGTAAGGTTGTTGAAGTTGCTGAGCCAAAAGCAATGGTTGCTATTGATGGCATGGGTTTTGATTGGAGTTTCATGGGTGAAGATGAGTCAACTTCTGATGAATTGGCTTTGATGGCATTCTCCACCCCTGAGGTACAAACTATCAAATGTTCTAATAATTGTGAATTTCTTAAAGAATTAGAACTTATAAGAAAATCTTATGATGCACAAACATTAGAACTCAGAAAAACCCAACAAACATTATTTGACCATAAGTGTGGTATGGCCAAACTAGAAAAACAAATCATTCACTATAGAGAAAATGAACTCACATTTTCTGATGCTAAAGCTGCTCTTAATAGACAAATATTTTTGAAAGATTCAGAAATAGAAATGGTAAGGACTGAGTGCACTAAAGTGACATTGGCTAGAGATAATATTCAACTGACTGTTACTAAATTAGAAATTGCTTTTGAGTGTACTAGGAGCATAGTAGAGAATCAGATGAATAAGAGAATAAAATCAGGGATAGGATACAATGAATGTCCACCTCCTTATAGAGGAATTCCTTGTCCTCCAGGATCAGATCTTGCTGAATCAGGTTTGTATGAAGTCATTAACAAACCATTGGCTAAACCTGTAGTGATAAGTGAACCTTCTGAGAGTGCTAAGAATGCCCCACTCTCTAAGGTGCTCACTGAGAAGAGACCAGATGTCCTAATTATTGAAGATTGGGTATTTGATGATGATGAAGATGAGACTATTCCTATCAAAGGAATCAAAGTAGGACCAAACAGTCCTAAGAAAGTAGAAGTTAAGGCTAAGGCTAAAGCTGTTTTGAAAACAGTTGAAAGTTGTGAAAAATGTAATAACAAACCTAGGGGAAGCCAAAGAAATTGGAACAACCTTAAGTCACAACAACTAGGTGATGACTTTGTTATGTTCAATAAGGCTTGTTATTATTGTGGTAGCTTTAATCATCTTCATGCTTATTGTAATAAATGGGTTTCTGGGAGTAAATCAAAGTCTAAAACAAATGTTACTCACCCCAGAAAAAGTTTTGTTAAGTCTAACACCACAAATGTTAAACATACTGTTAGACAAAATAAGCCTGTTATTGCAAAACCAACTGATAAGGGTACAAGAAACACTTTAAAACGTGTACCAACAGTTGTGAATAGTCCTATTCAAAAGAAATCTGTGGTCAAAACACAAATTTGGACACCAAAAACCAAAGGTCCTGCTAGACCAAAAGGTCCTGCTAGACCAAATGGTACTGCCAAAATTGGTACTGATAGACCAAAGACCACACAATGGATTAAAAGGGAAAGTGCTGTTAAGTCCTCAACATGTTGGATTTGGAAACCAATCCAATCAAAAGGTGCATCAACAATCCTGAAAAGGTTTGATTTCATTGATGCAAGAGGCAAACCCAAGTCTGTAATGGCTTGGGTACCCCAAGGAAACTAATATGTTTATTCATGTGCAGGAACATTCATCTGATATTGGAGATCAAGGATATGTTGATAGTGGATGTTCAAGGCACATGACAGGCAACATGTCATTCCTCTTAGACTTCAAAACATTTGATGGAGGATATGTTACCTTTGGGGGAGGAATAAAAGGAAAGATCACTGGTAAAGGTACTATCAAAACCAGTAAACTAGATTTTGAAAATGTGTATTTTGTGAAAGAACTTCAGTTTAATCTCCTTAGTGTCTCACAAATGTGTGACAAAAAGAACAATGTTCTATTTACTGACAATTAATGTATGGTTCTTTCTTCTGATTTTAAGATGCCTGATGAGAGTCAAATCCTTCTTAAAATTCCTAAAAAGAACAATATGTACAGTGTCAATTTGAAGAACATTGATCCTAAGGAGAGTCTAACTTGTTTGGTAGCAAAAGCCTCATTGGATGAATCTATGCTTTAGCATAGAAGGCTTGGTCATGTAAACTTTAAAACAATCAACACTATTGCAAAATATGATTTAGTAAGAGGTTTACCCAAAAAGATTTTCCAAAATGACCAATCCTGTGTTGATTGTCTAAAAGGCAAACAACATAGAGCTTCTTGTAAGCCCAAGACCCAAAACTCTATTACTCAGGTTTTACATATGCTTCATATGGATCTCTTTGGTCCTACTAATGTGTGCAGCTTGAATGGAAAAAGATATTGTCTGGTTGTTACTGATGACTATAGCAGATTTTCATGGGTTTTCTTCTTAAGATCTAAACATGAAACTAGTGAGATAATTAAAACCTATATCACTGAGGTAGAAAACCAATCTGATAAGAAAGTTAAAATCATCAGGTGTGACAATGGGACAGAGTTCAAGAATAGAGTTATGGATGACTTTTGCAAAGAAAAAGGCATAAAAAGAGAGTTTAGTGTAGCTAGAATACCTCAGCAAAATGGAGTAGCAGAAAGAAAGAATAGAACACTTATAGAGGCTGCTAGAACTATGTTAGTAGACTCTAAGTTGCCTATTTCCTTTTGGGCTGAAGCAGTTGGTACTGCTTGTTATGTACGAAACAGGGTTCTTGTGACAAAGCCACATAGAAAGACACCTTATGAACTTTTCTTTGGTAGAAAACCATCTTTAAGTTTTATGAGACCTTTTGGTTGTCATGTTACTATTCTCAATACCAAAGATCATTTAGGCAAATTTGATGGAAAAGCAGATGTTGGCTATTTGATAGGGTATTCCTTGCAGAGTAAGGCCTATAGAGTGTTTAACACTTGCACTAGGCTAGTAGAAGAGAATCTTCACATAGAGTTTCAAGAGAAACTAACAAATGTGAAAGGAATTGGACCAGATTGGATGTTTGATATTGATAGGCTTTTAGAATCTATGAATTATGTGCCTGTTTCAGGTACAAATACTAATGATGATGCAGGTTTTGGAGAAAATGTTGAAGCTCCTAAAGATCAAGATTACATCTGGATGCTAATTTGGAAAAGTATGGATCTATCTTCAAGTCAAGAAGGACCTTCAAACACAACAAATGAAGGCAATGAAGATGATCAAGGAACTCAGAATCAAGAGAATCAAGAAAGTGGTACAAATGACAATGGTACTGCTAGTTCATCAGATGGTCCTGCTAGTTCAAGTATTGATACTGCTGAGCCATTGAATGTTCAAATAGATGATTCTTTACCAGAAGAAGGGGGATTAGCAATCTTCCATCTACTTATGAAGTTCCTAAAACACCTAACACTAGAATTCTCAAAGATCATTCAACTGATGATGTGATTGGTAGCATAACTTCTGGTGTTAGAACAAGATCTCAAGTTGGTTTATCTCAAGTCTTATCTTCAGATGAAGAAGGGTTTATCTCCTCTATTTATGAAGAAAAGAATAATGATACTTCCAATATATGCCTGTTTTCATGTTTTCTATCTCAGGTTGAACCCAAAAACATAAACAAAGCTTTAGATGATGCAAGTTGGGTGGAAGCAATGCAAGAAGAGCTTCTCCAATTCAAGATTCAGAAGGTTTGGATATTGGTTGATTTGCCCAAAGGTCATAGGGCAATTGGAACCAAATGGGTGTTCAGAAACAAGAAAGATGAAAGGGGTATTGTGATCAGAAACAAAGCTAGATTGGTAGCACAAGGATATACTCAAGAAGAAGGGGTAGATTATGAAGAAGTGTTTGCTCCAGTTGCAAGACTTGAAGCAATTAGGCTTTTCTTGGCCTATGCTTCATTCATAGGCTTCACTGTCTATCAAATGGATGTTAAGAGTGCATTTTTATATGGTGAAATTGAAGAACCAGTATATGTATCTCAACCTCCAGGCTTCATTGATGCAGAGTATCCAGACAAAGTTTACAAGGTTACCAAGGCTTTGTATGGCCTACACCAAGCTCCTAGGGCATGGTTGCAAGTACACCAATGGATCCAGACAAAGGGCTACTCAAGGATGCTGAAGGAGAAGATATGGATTTGCACAATTATAGATCTATGATTGGGTCTTTGATGTACCTTACATCATCAAGACCAGATATCATGTTCTCAGTATGTGTATGTGCAAGGTTTCAAATACATCCCAAGATCTCTCATCTCACAGCAGTCAAAAGAATCTTTAGATATCTTAAGGGTCAACCTAGGTTGGGTCTTTGGTATCCAAGGGAATCATCTTTTGAATTGGTGGCTTATTCGGATAGTGACTATGCTGGTGCAACTCTAGACAGAAAATCCACAACTGGTGGATGTCAATTTCTTGGTTGCAGACTAATCTCTTGGCAATGCAAGAAACAAACAATGGTGGCCAATTCTACAACTGAGGCAGAATATGTTGCTGGTGCAAGTTGTTGTGGGCAAGTTCTTTGGATCCAAAATCAAATGCTTGACTATGGGTACAATTTTCTTAACACCATTATTTATATTGACAATAGCAGTACTATTTGTATCATTAAAAACCCAGTTCAACACTCAAAAACAAAACATATTGAAATCAGACACCATTTCATAAGGGATTGCAATGAGAAAAGGTTAATTCAAGTAGTTAAAATTGATTCTGAAAAGAATTATGCAGACCTTCTCACCAAAGCTTTTGATTTAGGTAGATTCAAATATCTTGTAGGAGGTATTGGAATGATAAATCTTTGAAAAACATGTGTTTTTGTTCATAAAATTAACTGGTATTGGCTTTTAAACATGGTACTGCTAGTTAGTCAAAAGGTCCTGTTAGTTCATAATTGGTCCTGCTGATATAAAATTGCTATGTTTTGTTCATATAAAGGCTTGTATGTTTAAAATTCTATAGATCAAGTGCTCTGCACTTTGTTCTTTTGGTTTGCAACTAACACATTTCAGGTTGATAACAAAACAAGAGTTCTTCCAAACAAAAAGGAGCAACAAAAGTTATATTCATTTCAGGAGAGATAACAATCTCAGGGGAGGAATTAATAGCTCAGAATGGAAGAAAAACCAATTTATGAAAGGAAAGACAAGAGCATACAAGATGATGCAGAGTTGAAAAAGAGAGAGGTTAGATCACATATCTAGAAGGGATGAAGCATTTCTCAAGGAGAAAGTTCTATCTAGATCAAACTAAGAAAAGTTTCAACTCAAAGGCATGCTATTAGATGATTTCACTTGTTGAACCAATCATCCAAGATACACAGCATCATTGCCTTTTTAAATTTCCTCCATCCAAGGAAATTGCACCATCTTTAGGCCAATATGGCTTTTGGTATTCAGCTCACCAAGTTTTTACAAACTTAAGAGTTGGCTAGTCCTTAAGCAAATGGCTTTTGGTAAAGACAAATCAAATCCGTTGATGGTTGATAGTTTACCAAAAACTATATGGTTGTTAACTAACCATACTTAATTGTAAATAGTTAGCTAGTCCTTAAGCAAACGGCTTTTGGTAAAGACAACTCAAATCCGTTGATAGCTGGTAGTTTGCTAAAAACTATAAGGGATTTTTATAAAACTTTCAAAGGTACTGGTAGTTCAAAAATTGGTACTGCTAGAGTACAAAGGTACTGCTAGATAGCCGTTGAGCCTGTCAGAAAAAGTTTTAACCGTTGGGCCTGGTAGTTAAAATTAGCCGTTGGGGTAGTTATGTAAATTACTGATGATTATATTATATTATATTTCACATATAAAAGATCTTTTTAACCGCCTTTTCAATTACTTGTTATAATCTTTCTTATTGTCGGTTAAAAGTAATTCTCTCATATCTTCTTTCATCAGTCATTATCATAATTCACATACATCTTTCATCTTCTACCAGTACTACCAACAAATCCCACCATCATATTCAAAATTTTCATTATGGCTTCCACAGTTGTTCTAGATTTTGTCCAACGTCACAATCAGTTAGCATTTTTGGAGAAGTCAGAGGATAATGCCTCTTTTCATCAAGTAGTGGACTTTTTAAATAACTCCTACATCAGGTTTGCTTTACTAGTCAATCCCACTATTTATGAAACTCAAATTAAACAATTTTGGAAATCAGCTAAAATTGTAACTTCTGAAAATGGGGAACAAATAATTAAGGCCAAAGTGGATGGTAAACATTTGACTCTTACTGAGTCATCCATAAGAAGACATCTTCATTTGGATGATTCTGATGGTATTAGTCAGTTACCAGATACTGAGATTTTTGAAAATTTACAAAGAATGGGGTATCATGCTGAGTCCAACAAACTCACTTTTCTGAAAAAGCATCTTACTCCACAATGGAGATTTTTGATTCACACAATCCTTCACTGTTTGAGCCAGAAGAAAACCTCTTGGGAGCAATTTAGTGGAAACATGGCTTCTGCTCTCATTTGCTTAGCTACAAACAGAAAATACAATTTTTCAAAACATATTTTTGAAGGATTGATTAAAAATGTGAAAAGTGAAACAAAGTTTTTGATGTATCCAAGATTTATTGGATGCATCATTGCAAAATTAAAACATTTGTTACTTCCCACAGACTCAATTTATGACACACCAAAACTTTCTCACAAAGTATTTTCAAATATGAGAATTGGTTTTAGAGGGGAAGATATTCCACTTTTTGATGAAATGTTACCACAACATCCAGAAGAACCAACACCATCAGCTGAAACACAATCATCTAGTTCTTCACATGGTTACATTTCACCAACACATCAAACATCACCAATACCATCTCCAGTACCATCAGTAACACCACCAACATCATCACATCATGTATCACAAACCCAATCACCTCAGACAATGCAAGAACTAAAGGAGAAGGTGAAGATCTTAGAAGAAGCTCTTAAAAGTCAAAACAAGAAGTTTTCTGAGATCAACATCAAATTAGTAAAGAGGGTAAAGAAATTGGAGGATAAAGTGAAGAAGTTGAAGGGTAAAAGATCTGCAAAGGCTGTTTTATCTAGTTCTTCAAAGTCAGATGATGATAGGATAGGTCACTCTTCCAAAAAGGGGAGGATGGATAGTTCTGAAGATGAGGAAGAGGCTCAATTTGAATTCCATGATGGAACTCAAGTTTATGATGAAGAGCCTGTTGGAGCAGGGCAAGAGCCTGCTAGGCCAGAAGAAGAGCCTGCTAGGATAGAAAGGCTATTGGCTATGGGGTATAAAGGGTCTGCTGAGAAAGTGTATAAGAGAAAGAGGGATTTAGTTGCTGATGAGCAATCTTCTGCTCCATCACAAGTACCAACTCCAAAGGATAAGGGCAAAAGTATTATGATTGAAGATGAGCCAAAGTCCAAGAAGTTGAAAAGAACTCAGCAAATTCAGATGGCTTTAGGAGAAGAAGAAGCCAAAAGGGTTCATGAAGAAGAGCTAAAAGCACTTGAAGCTTCAAGAATGCTTGCAGTAATGAAAGAGCAGAAAGATGCTGAAGATGCTGCTCAGACTCTTCTTGATACTCAAATTGCTCAAGAAACCTTTGATGCTCAGATGCTATTGATTATCAATAGTGATCCAATTGTGAAAGGTCAAGCAGCAATTATAGTAAATGACAAGAATCTCAATTCTGATGAGAAAACAGAAGCACTTGAATCATTCATCAACAAGAAGTATAAAGAAGCAGCTTTGGCTGACATTTTTGAGAAGATGAAGGAAAGTCAGAAGAGAGGTTTTAAGGTAGGACAAGCTCAGAAAGATCAGGTGATTTTTATGAAGAGATTTCTGAAAGGTCAAGCAAATTGGACTGATTATCAACTTAAGAAGAAATCTGCTGATGAAATCTTCTTCCTGTATCTTCAAGCCTACAAAAGTCTTTACTACAATGTTCCATCTGATGTACACCCCTCAATGAAGAAGAAAGATGCTCAGAAGAAAGAAGTAGCAAAATTGGACACAGAGCAAGTAAGTAAAATGTTGATTACTTTGCCTACTATCATACATGCTGATCCAATTAGCTGTAGAAGACCTATTATTGATTGGGAGATCAACCATGATAGATTAGGAAAATCATGGAAAATAACAAGGGTTGGGGGACAGTTTGCTATCTTTAAGAATTTTGAAAATTTAGTTAGAGCATGTGACAGAGCAGACTTGGAAGAATTGTGGAACCTAGTGCAGATTAGGCTAGACACAACTTCTAGTTCAGATGCTAAGGAACAGGAACTATGGGTAGAATTCAATAGGATGTTTGATCCTGAACCCAAAGATGTTCATTGGAAATTTCCCTATTATGATCCTTCAACAACTTGGGAATTTCTAAGCCATAGCAATATTCATCACCTTTTCACACAGAGTGGGATAGAACTCTTTATGTTGGCTGAGAAAGAGTATCCACTAAGTTATGAAGTGCTTAAAACCATGATCTCCAAGAGATTAAGATGTGACAAAGATGATGAGAACTCAGAAATTGTTCAGAGTTTGCTGAGGAGCATATCTGAGCAATATGAAAGAAAAAGGAAGAACAGAGAGTGAAGGTTTTTGGAAGAGTTCCCTCAAATCCTCAAGGTATGTATTTTATTCATCAGAAACTTGTGTATTTTAAAGGAAATAACAAGTTTAGGGGAGGATTGTTGGGAATAAAATGTTCAAAGTCAAAGAGCCTGCCAAAGATGTTGAAGAGCCTGCTAGTTGATTTTGAAGTATATGAAGATGTTCTACCAGTACCTTCTGGGTAGAAGGTACTGCTAGTTGATGAAGAGCCTGCCAAGCTTATGTCAAGTCGATTAGATATTTTGTAATAGATATTTAGTTGAATTATTAGTCTTTGTACATTGTTATACGTTATGTAGAAGTAGTTTAGTCTTCTGTGAACCACAGAAGAATATGGCAGAGTTGTACATTGGTAGTTTTATTTAATTGTAGGCGCCAATATAGTCAAAGTATAGTTTTATATTCAACCACTTGACAATCTTGTAATAAGATATCCTTATCTTATAAAAGGATATCTTAGTCACCACTTCATGCATGCATCTTTACCAACAATTAACCAAAACCAAACTATCTCTCAAGTAACTTAGTTACTTCAATTCACAAATCCTTTTACAATCTAAGATTCAAGATTACTTTGTAATCCCGGTGATATTTAGATCATCCGTATTATTTCATCAATAATATTGAATCGTTTTGTGTTAACCAAAGTTGTGTTCTTTGTTCATTGCATTCTCACGTTTACTTAAACTCACCACCTTGTGTTCTTTTAAGTGTGTTGTAGTAGATTCCGCATGCTAAACACATTCAATACATAAATATCTCAACGAACAAAACCGTTCCACATAATATCATCCACATAAACTTGCACAAGAATGATGTCTCTGGAATTCTTCTTAATGAAGAGTGTTTTGTCAATGGCACCTCTTCTGTATCCATGCTTCAGCAGAAATGCAGAAAGCCTAGCATACCAAGCTCTTGGTGCTTGATGTAGTCCATAGAGAGCTTTTACAACCTTGTAAACATGCTTAGGATTATCTGGGTCCTCAAAACCTTTGGGTTGAGTGACATAAACCTCCTCTTCAATTTCACCATACAGAAAAGCACCTTTCACATCCATCTGATATACCATGAAACCCATATAAGATGCATAGGCCAAGAAGATTCTAATGGCCTCAACTCTAGCTACTGGAGCAAAGACTTCATCATAATCAACTCCTTCCTCTTGTCTGAACCCCTGAGCCACTAATCTTGCTTTGTTTTTGACCACAATACCCCTTGTATCTCTTTTATTCTTCAAAATCCATTTTGTCCCAATTGCAATCTTCCCTTCAGGTAGTGGTACCAATATCCAAACCTGCTGATTCTTGAATTGTTGCATCTCATCTTGCATTGCTTCAATCCAGCTTGAGTCTTCAAGAGCTTGAGCAACACTGGTTGGTTCCACTTGAGAAAGAAAGCAAGCAAACAGACAATGCTTAAAGTCTGTGTGATTGTCCCTTTGTTGATTTGAGACATAGGAAAGAAAGGCAACTTGACCATACATAGAACTTTTCACAGTACTTCTAGTTCTAACAGGTGCTTGAGGATCACCAAGAATATTGGATTGGGGATGAGCAATGTTGATCCTTTTAGTAGCATTGGGGTTGACATCAATTGTGGTGTCAAGATTGTTCACATTGGGTCCAAAATCACTGTCATAGGAGGCTGAGTTGAAGATTCCAGCTTTAGGTTGGTGATTCCCAAGATCAGAAGGACTTGGAAAACGTGTATATGGCTCTTCAAAGTCTGTGGACACACTAGGAGAAATGGGAGAACCTTCAGGAGAACTATCAGCAGATTTGGTGATTTCAGGGGAAACAGGAGAACTGTCAGCAGAATCCTGGTTTCCACTGACTGGTTGTGCTGACTCCACACCAAGTCTTTCAGCTTCTTGATTGGCTGCATGCTCCTGCTTCTTGAGTCTAGCAAGGTCCTCTGCATAGTGTGACTCATCTTCAATCTCATCAGAAGTTTCTTTAGAGCTATCACCTGCAAAATGGTTAGGAGAAAAAGAAGGTACAACAATTGTTTGTTCATCATGCTCAGACTCACTATCTGAGTCATCATCCAGGGTACCTGCGTTGTTAGTGGGAGACTCTTGAGAACCTGCAGATTGGTTAGCAACATATCTAGTATATCCCAAGTAATTAGTTAAGTAATCCAGGTCAAAATACCAAGCATGACCTTGACCCTGAACATTAGGCGTGTCTTCTAGGTATCTCAGGTTAAGGGTCTCCTCAATCTTTTTAGCATTTAAATTATATACCCTATAAGCCTTACTATGTGCTGAATAACCCACAATATACCCCTCATCAGCTTTCTCATCAAACTTTCCCAGTGGATCACTAGTGTTCAAAATGGTCACTTGACATCCAAAAGGTTTGAGATAATGAATATCAGGAACTTTCCCAGTGAGAAGTTCATAAGGTGTCTTGAAATGAGGTCTAGTGATGGATACCCTGTTCAAAACATAACAAGCAGTGCTTACTGCTTCAGTCCAGAACATAGTGGGTAATTTAGAGTCTGCAAGCATGGATCTTGCTGCCTCTATTAAGGTCCTATTCTTTCTTTCAGCAACCCTATTTTGCTGTGGGGTTCTTGGATTGCTATAGTCCCTTTTTATCCCTTTAGACTGACAGAGGTCTATTAAAACAACATTTTTGAACTCTGTCCCATTATCACACCTAATACCTTTAACCTTTTTGTTTAGCTGGTTTTCAACAAGGGTAATGAATTCTTTTAAAATTGGTGATGTTTCATCTTTAGTTTTCAAAAAGAATACCCAACAAAACCTGCTATAGTCATCAGTGGTTACCAGGCAGAAGTACTTGTGATCAATACTTCTGATTTGAGTTGGACCAAAGAGATCCATATGCAGCAACTGAAGAGGTTCTGAGATAGTTCTCACAGCAGTAATGGCTTTGTATGAGGCTCTGTGTTGCTTTCCTTTGTTGCAGGCAACACACTTGTGCTCATTGGTGAAGACTTTGGAAGGAAGTCCATGAACTAGACCAAGTTTAGAAAGCTTGTTAATGGTCTTGAAATTCACATGAGCCATCCTTCTATGCCATTTTGTAGACTCATCCAGGGATGCTTTAGCCACCAAACATGTTAGGTCACCTTCAGGTTGAACATCATTCAAATTGAATGTGTATAAATTGTAACTTCTGGGAACTCTCAGCAGAATTGTTGTATCTTCTGGAAGTTTGAAGTCTTTAGAGAGCACAAGACATTCATCCTCAGAGAAGAATACTTTGTTCTTAGTGTCACAAATTTGTGATACTGAGAACAAGTTGAAATGTTGCAGTTCCTTCACATAATACACATTCTCAAAGTCCAAATTAGGTGTTCTGATGGTTCCTTTCCCAGTGATTCTACCATCTCCTCCACCAAAAGTCACATTGCCTCCTCCTTCAATGGGTACAAAATCATGCATCATCTCTATGTTTCCTGACATACTCCTGGAACAACCACTATCTACAATGCCTACTTCTTTACTTTTCAGAGGATGATCCTACAACAACAACAAAAATATACAAAATATAAGTACACTTTGGAGACTCAAGTCATTACTGACTTGAGCCTGCCTTGTGGATCATAAGAGTTAGGCCATGTAGATGTATAAGATCCACCATTGTTCTTGGACCTGCTATGAAAATTAGGTCCCTTTTTAGTCCAAAAACAACCTGCTGAGGGCTTAACAGCAGTATCCCAATATCCCCTACCCACATACATTGGGTCAATAAATCCAGGCCAATAACCATTCTGAAAATATGAACTAGTTGGTCTCACATATGGTCTAGCAACAGATCTTTTCCAAGCAGATGGAGAAGGTCTATCAGCAGAATTGCTGGTCTTTTGAGTTGCTTGTGGAACATATGGTGGTATTTCCTTAACATTAGTCCACATTGGTCTAGGTTCATTTTGACCACCACATACACCCAATCTTTGCTCATGAAAATTACAATCCTTAATCAAATGAAATTTACTTCCACACACAAAGCATTTCTTCTTTTTAGAAGATTTATTAAAAGTGAAAGATGTTCCATTACATGCAAGATTATTCAAACCACTAACATTAACAGGATTGTTTTTGACAGAATTAAAAACATTGTTTTGCAAAGAATTAAAAGACAAGTCTTCAGAAGAAACTATCTTGGACTTTGATTCCTCAGCAGCAACTCTAACAGACTTGTAGGGAGTCTTGGGTGTAGGCTTTGGTGAGGTCTTGGGAAGGTCTGACTTTTCACTTGAATCACAACTGGTAGTAGACCCTTGGTCAGAGGACTTGTCACTAGAAGAACAAGAGACAACGTCAGTAGAATTACAATCAGGGTCTGGCAAGTCACTTGACTTTTTGCCATACAGATGGTGTGATCCATCAAAGTCTGTGGTGTTGGTAGTGGGCATGTGTTCACCTCTAATAGGTCCAGGCACAGCATGTAATTCTCCTTCTTTAACATAATTTGCTAAGCCTGCTGGAGTAGATTTACCCTTATCATCCCTAGCCTCTAAACCAACATATTTTTTAAAGCCTAAACCTATACTAGAGTTTACAGGTTGACTATTATAGAGACAGTTAGATAACTTATCACCTGACATTAACCAAATGTTATGATTAGCTATTTCCTTCTCTAATTTCTCTTTCAGTACTTGGTTTTCAGATTCTACATTAGCTTTTTCTTTCTCAGTATGTTTTAAATCAATTCTAGTACATTTTAAATCACTTTCTAACACCCTTATCTTTTCATCATAAGCAAGCTGATTCTTTTGAAACCAAACCTTTTGTTTTTCTAGAGTTTTTAAAGCCTGTTTGTAAGACTCAACTTCTACATAACATTTATTATATTTAGGTTTCAATTCATCATAAGCCTCCTTAAGTTCATTATATCTTTCACTACAACCAAAAACACAATTATGTACCTGAGAGATGCCCATAAAGGCAACTTGATCATGCTGATCCTCTGTAGTACAGCTGGCCAGCAATCCACTCAACTCAGGACCAGAAGATTCATCATTATCAGGTTCATGCGCCTTCCAGTTGACATGATCATCCAGAGTGACCAAAGCTTTGGCAGTTCCATCTTTCACCTGATTCTGCTGATAGGTAGAATACCTAACCTCATCACCAGTCTTCCTATCCTTGCACTCTCTTGAGAAGTGACCCAACTGACCACATGTATAGCATTTGACCTTCCTCCTGTCAAATCTAGCTGGGTCTCTTCCCTTGAAACCAAACTTTCTCCCTGACTTATTTTCAAACC
Source organism: Artemisia tridentata subsp. tridentata (assembly GCA_021014915.2). Classification (NCBI taxonomy): domain Eukaryota; kingdom Viridiplantae; phylum Streptophyta; class Magnoliopsida; order Asterales; family Asteraceae; genus Artemisia; species Artemisia tridentata. Next base: position 438,656,268 of record CP139504.1, on the reverse strand, counting down.
TTTTGATGTTCATTGTGAGCATGGCCACCTGCCACTTCAAGTTCATCTCTTCCATATCCAGAGGATCCACCTGATCAAAATCCTCAAAAGCAAGTTGCTGCCGATGATCATAATCAGCAACAAAAGAGTGAAGTACATCTTCCAATACACCACTAGACTGTGGTTGTGAATTTGGTCTGTTGTTGGTGTAGGAAGATGATACTGAGGAGCTTGGGCTTGAAGCTTGATTCATCTTATTGGAGGTGGTGCTAACAAAAGCTGAGTAACTGGGAGTGGATGAACGAATGGGACTTCTGACATCGGGCTCAAGAGTTTTAAGCTTGTTGTAGAGATCATCAAAAGAGAGCATATCCAGTCCACCTTTAGCTTTGAGTGCAATGCTCACATGCAACCAGGATGGAGGTAAAGATCGCAAGAACTTTGCATTGCAATCCTCATTGTCTGGCCTGGCCTTCAGCTGATTCAATTGACTCAAAATCCTATGGAACCTGTCATACCCCTTGTGGATACCTTCTTCCTCAGAGACTTGGAATTCTTGAAACTGCTGTTTCAACATTGATTTCCTCATCCTCTTTGACTCATCGTTCCCACCAAACCTAGCCTTGATGGCCATCCAGATGTCCTTTGCATCCTCCATGTAGTGAAAATCACCAATGTGATCATCTGGAATAGCCTGAAGGAGAATAGTTCTAACTTTATTCTCTCTCTGTACAGTAAGAATCTCTTCAGCAGTTTGAGGATCAACAATGGTAACTATACCATCAGCATCTTTGATGTGCTTCTTCAAAGTATTTCCCTTTTTGACAATTTCCCAAAGATTCCAATCAACATTAGTGATCTAGTTCTGCATCTTCATAGCCCACAATTCATACTCTTCCTTCTTGAGGTATGGGAACTTTGCATTGCTGTTGGTGAGAGTGAGTTGTTGCAAAGATGAAGATGTGGTGTTATGGTTGTTGTTAACTTCTGATCCATCGTCTGATCCAGGCATTGTTTTGGTTGTTTTGATTGAGAGGGTGTAAAAGAAAAGATGTTCTTAGTATCACAGAGACTCTCCCGAGGCTCTGGTACCACTTATAGAACCTAAGACCTTGATAGATCTTTGAGCGCTCGTGGATCGTTGATGCGCGTGATGTGTCATTGCGGTTTAGCAGTTTTAATGCCTACTCAAGTTTTAAATTTATATTTAGCCGACTTATCAATAACACACACACTTAACGAGCAGTGTACCCGGTCAGTATGAATATAATGGTAAGTAGAGTGTCGATCACTAAGAGTGGAACGTATTATCTCGTTATTCTAATCAGTATTTTAATATCCTAACGCAAGGGGGTTTCAGCCTGAGAGACTGGCACGATTTGTTTGCAATTAAATAATAAAATAAACCAATAGGCACGAATCAGCAAGTAGCACACACGTACACAGATAAATACTCGAGACAATAAGAGGGCTGTCCTTATGATTAAGTAGATTGTCACTTGTTTTATTGATAGCTTTATATGAAGTGTTGTAGTTAACCCTTTCTCGTTGGTCCTATTCTTATCGGCGAGTAAACCCTTAATGATTACTTATGTCTAAAAGTTATTCCTAAGTGATCAATTTAGTAATAACCGTGGGAGCCACATTATTTTCCGCAGTCAAATGCCCGCAAGCCACTAATAAGCACAGAGGTTATCAATGCACTAATAAGTAGTAACCAAAGACATCAACATATAAACTTTAATTGATGGGAAAGCAAGTATTAAAGGGAGTGCAATCTTTCGTTGTCACATTACACAAGCCACCAATCCTGATGAATTAAAGTTTGCTAACACAATAAAACAAAACTACTTAATGAATTAAACACATGCAGCACCTTCTTACAGCTCTTGTATCTTCGTTTGGTGTGTCTTGTGCTGCCTCCTTGACTGAATTCGTCCTAGGGTTCTGCTGCTTCGGTCTTCGAATCTAATATATTCCTCTGATAAAAGCTCTGGAATTCGTCTGGTCTTGGGGTATTTATAGTTTCTGTCTGAGGGAAGATGCGGCGCATCTAGTAAGTAGATGCGGCGCATTGACTTAACTTCGCGTGGGGTCCAAGATTATAATATTCAGGAATATTCGTACACCGCCAGAAGATGCGGCGTAACTCCATGATTAGATGCGGCGCATGTCCTCTTGTATCTTGGATCGTATCTGGTGATATCTTGATATAGATGCGCCGTATGTAATGAGTGAGATGCGGCGCATCTGGAGCAGATTAGTCTTGATCTTCTTCATTTCAGTAGACTCTTAACTTCTTGCATGTTTTGCTCCATAATTAGTCCAAAATCGCTAAGTTTCACCAAATGCTTGTTTTTACCTGAGAATTACAAAAGTAAACGATTAAGTATCAATCCTCATACATAATATAGTAAAACAAGTCAAATTAATAGGATAAATGATAGTAATAAAATGTACTTATTTGAGTTCATCAAATATCCCCCCACTTGAACTTTACTTGTCCCCAAGTAAACCTTAGAATTTCTCTTATGAAAATGTATCCTAAAAGATGTTAGGATTTATTTTTATATTTAAGCATATATTCGTTTATTTCATAATCACACAACTAAACACTTAACGAATTAGAAGTAAAATAAAATAAGTTGATAAAAGCAAATCTAATCGTTTAACTGTCCAGTCGTGACGAATATTCTATCATAAGCTTGGCAAGTATACACATCTCCTCCACTAAAGCTAAGGAATAACAAGTCTAAAGCGGTAAAAAGGGTTTTTAGGCTTAAGGGTTAATTATTCTTTTTCACTATCGATCTCAAATTCCAGAAAAGGCGACAAAATCACAAATACATGATCGAATCCACGAACACGATACTTGCAATTGCTCAAATCCTTAACTCGAATAGGCTAAAGATAGGTCCAAACTTCACCAATAATAATATATCAAAAAGGGCGACAAAATCATAAATACATAGCCGAATCCACGACTACGATACTTAAGATTGCTCAAATCCCTAATCTCAATAAATCAAAGGTTTGGTTGGATAAAGAATAATAAAGGGCATGGATAACATTTGGGATATAAATTGGTGTAAAATGAAAAATAAACAAAACAAATAAATTAAAATCCTAAGTGTGGTTAATCACTATCCCAACCATCCCATGAGTAAGACTCATATCATTGAATAACTCACGCTTTAACACTTGAAACACACGCTTTAGGTAGACACGAATTATACTCAACAAAATCTTAATCAAAGAATAAACCTTAATTGGCGTTCCCATAACTGCCAATTCCCATTCAATCCATAGATATAATACAACAAATAGTGGGGATAATTACTAAAATAGCCCGTTTGCCCAAGTGCTAAGAGTATCTGTCCCGATCTCAAAAAATTCCCCCCTTAGCCCAAGGGCAACCGTATATTCACGTATTGTACGGTAGTGTATTTTGGGCAACTTTTATTTGTTGGGCAACCGTATACTTTACAGATGGTTTTTTGGTCATTTCAAAAATTTTACACTGTTCACTGCTTTCATTACTGTTCATACCGTATTCGAAATTAAAAATTTAAAAACAAACAGCATCTCCTCTATACACTTCTTCCCTCCATCTCGTTTCACAGTCACGGTCAAAAAAAATAAACTGGGTTTATGTTAGCGCTTGTTTATCTTGTTACACTATTATTTCAATCTCCAATCTACTACCATTGTTTTCCCTGATTGTCATCTGAAAACAGAGTAACTGTTCATTGAACAGTGTTCCAATAAAATCATTTAACACCGTCGATTGTTTGTTTGATTCGAAAAAATGTGGTATAATATGGTATGTACAGCGTATTACGAATCTTTATTACATTTGTTTTGTATCGTTATTGATTTTTGTTTATCTGGTATAATATAGTGTTGTTTGTTTGTTTATGCATTTATGTGGATTATGATTTGATTTTTGTTTTGGGATGTATTTGATAAGCCACGATTTTGGGTTGTATCTGATATGCCATGCCTGATTCAAATAAGGTCATAAGCAAAACACCCTATTCTTATGGTCCAACACTAAGTGGTTGTAGTTAAGTTGTAATCATCTGAACTGTGTATGATAGTGTTTACTTTGGCTGTATACATGTGTTCAAACTTATTTTGTTATGAATTGTATGTTCTGAGTTAACATATTTTTTCCTTTTAGGACTATGAAGCTAAACTAATCATTAGTAGCAAACTCAACTACTTTTGGATGATAAATCGGAAATTAGACGCAAAACGACGGAACTTGTTTAGGAGTACATGCTTTGGAAAATGGTTGGATTTGTTATACTTTGAACATGAAACACACCTCATTGACTATATGGTACGGAAACAAAGAAGAGTGGACGAGTCTCATTATGATATGCCCTTTATCTATTACCTAGATGGACATACTCTGCATTTTGGTCGTCCTGAGTTTTGTCTAATGACGGGGTTGCGGTTTGGAAGTGTGAGCTTTGAGTTATACACTTCTGGTGCTCTCAAATTTCGTGATAGGGTGTTTCCTGACAAGCGAGGTTTGATTGTAACCAACTTAGACCTTATTGGTGTCATCGAGGATGAAGAGCAGTTTCGCAAGCTATGTGATGAAGACGCAATACGGATATCTCTTTTGTTAGTCTTAGAGGTGATCTTTATGGGTCGTTTATTGACATCCCAAGTTGATGACACATTGATGAGGTTGGTTGAAAACCTAGAAGCTTGGAATGCATTTCCGTGGGGTGAACATATTTGGACCCATTTATATGACCAACTTCATAATGTAATGGATAAGCACACGGATAACCACCTTTTAGTATTGAAGAAAAACCCAAAATCTGTTCCGACCTATACTTTGTCTGGATTTGTATTTGCTTTCCAGGTTTGTATTTATTTTTATTAATAATATATTTTTCAGCCGAACATTTTGATGGACTGATTGATATGTTTGTGTTTTACAATTTGTTTAGATTTGGATACTCGAGTCTTTTGAAAGATCTGAACGTTGGTGGAGTAAAGACCCTAATGTGATTCCAAGAGCTATTGCATGGTCTATGAAGTCACCATTCAAAAGAAGCGACCGTTCCTACCTTTTTTCAGAGGTCACTATTTTTTTCTATTTGTATTTACGTAAAATAAATTGTTGAATCCCTGTTGAGCAATGATCTTTTTTTCTTTTTCTTGAATTGAAACAAAATTAATCACTACGCCGAATATAATGAATAATCTTAAGGAGAGCAATGAACACACATAGGTAGGAGCCTGTTTTTTTTGTACTATCCCTTATGCTTCTTTCTAAGTTGCAGAACCAAATCATCTATGGCATCATGTCTCTCTTCCGGAGTATACATTTCTCTTTCCTCCTCCCGAGTTTGCATTGTCTTTTTCTTTCCAACTTGTAGGATCGACGCCTTGATTGATCTTTGAGCCAATAAAAATCTCTGTATGACAAACTTATATTTATGCGGAAACTAAATATAAGATTGTGAAGAAGACAATGACTAATGAACTATGATCCTAGAATAAGTGTAACTAGAATAACTGTAATACGACTAAAAAATAAGCAACGACCAGCAGCAATAAACACTGCCAGCAGGAACACACCAAAGCTACCAGCAGGATTGCACTTGCGCAGCAGCAAGATTAAGTAACCAGAAGCAACATCTTTAAAGCAAACATTTCCAGCAGCAACCTCTATATAAAAGCAGCAACATAATATAATCATCTCCAATTAAGCTGGTTACCATGTAATTCTCTTGATCTTGACTGCTACTATGACAATGTGTACATCAAATCACTTAAGTTTCATACTATTCTCATCACTTCCAGGTGTGTTATCTCCTGTGAGAGGTGAATCATTGAAAATTAATGGATTTGATGTCTCTTTACCAATAGCCATCACTACTGGAGTAGCCAATGTTTTTGTGTGTAAGACCATATTACATTGATAACCATATGATTTTTAGTAAATCATCAACTATAAACAGATTTGACTTGTCTTTACCTGTAGCCGTTTGCTCAGGACTAGCCAATTCTTGGTTACAGCAGAACCTTGGTGAATTGAGTACCAAATATGGTTTTCAAACTGCCTTTACCACAAGCCATATGCATGTGGGCAAGCCAATTCTTAGGAAATCCAACTTTGTTGTGATCTTCTTTGTATTCAAGGGTTGCCATAGTGTTGAATCAGGGATTGAGATGTGCAAATAAGAAGGAATGAGATGTGCAATTGATTTGAGAGACTGCGGTTATTTTGGGAGAGGAATTTAATATTTAGTTCGTGAATACGGTTTCCAAATTTAGCAGATCTAAATTCTAAATTTCTCGCGTAAACTTTGACTAATTTGAATTTAATTTATTCCCAAAATTAATCCCCCAAATTCTTAAACGTCCGCAGCAATGAAGTCAAGCAGAGTACCTTTGACTAAAAAACACTACCAGCAGCAACGTTAAGTCAACCGGCAGCAATGAGATGGTCAATCGGCAGCAATGAATGATGTGTGACTAACGTCAAATCCCCAATTAACTCTAAACCAACCCAACATTTAATTCCATTAACCTCCCCTTAAGGCTATATAATCCCTTGAAAAATCAATCACAAAGAGTTGCTTGCAAATGAAGTAGATTTGACAATGGGGTTAACACAACCAAGAGTATCTGACAATAATCACAATCAATAGTTGTATTTAGTATCTAATGAACTTGAAGCTGCACTATCTTCAAAAGTCAACATTAGGCGCACAAAGTTACTTGTGAGATATAATTGTCGTTCAAACAGTTGTAAGGTTACATATTTTATTTGTCCCCGTTTATTTGTAGGAGTCGAATACACGTTTAGATCTCAAGCCGAATACACCGGAGTACGAGTCTTCATGGTGGATACAGAGCCAAGAATTCTTCCAAAACTACGTTCCCAGGGCTGCAGCCACATCCAATTACACCCTCTTCGATGCTTATCTTAACAGGTTGTCAAAGGCACGCAAACGGGTCAGTGAGTCGTTGAAAGTAAATTCCACTCAACGTAGGGCTGGTAATAGTTCACCAACCAAGAGGCTTAAGGACCGTGTCCTTGCTGAGCTTAATGGCCAAGTATTGAAACTTGAGATTATTATTGAGGTTGCGTTTTATTCAGCTTACTATGTCAATAGTATGCACTCTGTATATACGGGTTTATAATACATGTTATAATATTACAGGTTCTTGCTCGTGAGAGACCTGGCGGACTGCAGGTACATTTCAAAAAAAATATGAGTACCTACTTTGACATCCACCCTGTACTTTTTTACAAAAAATATAATGATTTGACAGGAGAAACTGGATATTGAGTCACATTTTCCTAACACGAGTTCTGAATTTTGCCATTCACTTAATAAATTTTACATGAAATTGATTGCCTTGCCTGATTCTGACGAAGAACTAGCTCAGGTAGAATACGTTATTCCAAATTATCCGTATACCCGATTTATAGCGTAATATTATTTGTGCGGCATATGTAATCCACAATATCCTGTTGCAGGAGTATCTTATTCAAGAGGAATTGAGATGGGCGTTGGCAGAGGAAGAGAGGTTGCAGTTAGAAGAAGAGAAGATGATGGCAGAAGATAATATGAAAAGACAGGAAGCGGCTAAGAGGTTGCGCTTGGAAGAAGAAAACATGTTGAAGATGGAGGAGGAGAAGAAGAAACGCAGAATATCGTTTCTGAATTCGAAACACTATCAAAGATATTTGGCTCGGTTACCACCGAGCAAGAGGCGAAATTATTTGGAACCTGATTCGAAATCAGAAAATGCGGAAAAGGTTATAGTTAGCATTAAGAAACACGGCCCTGACGTTAATAACCCACGTACCGCTGAATTGCTGACAAGAGTTCAACCTTGGGTTGAGGTATTGCCATGATCTAAAGTTGGTTTACATTTTCTTTTGTTACCTCTTTTACATTATATGTTATAAATTTACCCACGTTTGTAGGATCTATCTCGATGGTTCCATACCGTGGAAAATGTCTGGCTCACCGATGATATTGAAGTATTTCTTGGTCAACCGGGGTACACTCACCAGTGTAAATTTCCATGGTCCGAAGACCACACCGTTGATCGAAATTTCTGGCTACGCTTAGTTTGCTTAGACCCTGGTAGAAAAGGTTGGCTAACTGAGCAGGTGAGCGTACATGCATACTGTAATTCATAAATAAGGTTACCTCTCACCCTTTGTTAAAACACTTATTTGCAGCACATAGACTTGTGGGTTGACTACATGTGGCATGTAAGACCTAATAATGCAAACTGGGCGATGGTTAGCTGTTACTTTTTTCAGCTTCTTCTTCAAAACGGCACACCATCTATTTACGCAGATGGCCAGAGGTATCCCTGTCCATGGAGCGATGTGGATCAGGTACTACGTTTATGTGTGGGCGGTTAAAGTTACATGATGAGTCAAGTTGTTGTATATGACCATTTTTTACTAAAAGTCTGGTCTTTTGGCCGTTTAAAGATAGTATACGTAATTATTGATATGTCGCCTACTATAAGGATTCATCAGAAACCCTGTATATTGTAGGTTTTTATTCCGATCAACCAAACGGACAAACACTGGTGTCTTGCCCAGTTTCATATACGATCAGGAGTGGTGACATTCTATGATAGCGGCGACACATATGACTATCACACCCGTGACTGGTATATCCGCGTTAGGAAGTGCTTACAGGTCCGTGTTGCTAAAATTTTTATTAATACCTTATTTTTGTGCTTGTGGTTGTGATTCTTGTCCCCCTGTAACATCAGCATCATCCAATGTTTGGGGGTTGATGAGTTGGTATACTTCAGTTGTAGTATTGCATGTGCCAGACTGTTAGCATCATCCAATATGTCAGCGGTAGAATCAAGTTGATTCTCAGCAGCAGAATCAACATGATTCTCAGCAGTAGAATCAGTCTTAGCAACTTTTGCAACATCTTCAACAGCAGAACCATCTTGAGCATGCGCAGCACGTAAAGTTTTAAGTATTTCTACTAGCTGCTCCCTTGTTCACCTTTTCAGGCACAACCTCATTACCTCTCCATATCCAACTCATATGCGTTGCCTCCACTATCCATATACAAGTCAACGTCAGCACTCTCCACATTAAACCATCCTGACCCAAACATTATTCAATTTTTGCTGACCCTCCAAATTCTTTACCCATTAACTTAAATCATTTAACTGTACGTTGTTTCTATATTCAATTAGCGAATATTAATATTTTTGAATACCATATCTAGGTCACATACAAGTATCTCAAAGTAAAAAAAAACATATGTCTATTGGGGAAATGTTTCAACCTTGTTGACCAATTTTAAAATACAAGAATGTCAACAGTTTGTTAGGAATTATTAGAATAATGTTTATTTTCATTGCTGCTGTTAGTGTAGTTTCATTCCTGCTGGTCATGGCGTATTTTCTGCTGATCATGGTTCCTGCTGGTAGCATTGTTTAGTTTCTGCTGGCAGTGTTTGTTACTGCTGGTCATGGCGTATTTTTTGTATGTTTGTTATTTTAGGAAGAGAAACATACGACATTGTGTTTTGAATACCATATCAAGGTCACATACAAGTATCTAAAAGTAAAAACAACATATACCTATTGGGGAAATGTTTCAACCTTGTTGACGAATTTTAAAATACAATTAGCGACTAGTATAATTTTTTTGAATACCATACGTAGGTCACATACAACTACCTCAAAGTAAAATTCCATGTGTCTAGTTGGGCTATGTTTCAACCCAATTGCCCAATTTTTAAAAAAAGTTCCAAAGTAGTACTTGTAGTGGAAGGGAGCCGTATATGAACTTCATTGTCCACAATCATTAAATTTATCTTATCCGCATTATTAATATTTGGTTTAATTTACTTTTATCTAATATCCGTTTATAACATTTGGCTTATTTTCGCTAAATTTGGCAACAAATTGCCCAAGTTGAATTGGGTTGCGTTGTAAATTAGTGGACATGAAGGCATCAGTTTATGACAGTCTCTTGCCACAATCATTACATTTCTCTAATCCGCCCTAATAATATTTGGCTTACTTATCATTTGTCTAATCCGCATTAATAACATTTGGCTTATTCTGCCCAACTTTGATGAAAAGTTGCCCAATTTGAAATTTGGTTACGTTGAAAATTAGTGTACAGTAAGGGGGCAGTTTATGACGCGCTCTGGCCACAATCATGACATTTGTCTTATCCGCCCTAATTATATTTGGCTTAATTTTCATTTGTCTAATCCACATTAATAACATTTGGCTTATTTTGGGAATCTTTGATAAAAGGTGCCCAATTTGACGCTCTCTGGCCAAAATCATGACATTTGTCTTATCCGCCCTAATTATATTTGGCTTAATTTTCATTTGTCTAATCCACATTAATAACATTTGGCTTATTTT